>MU388188.1:0-276528 GCA_022578535.1 Jackrogersella minutella
AATGGGTGGTAAAAATTTTGTGGCAAAAAAAGGTACAAAAAATACCTACCCACAAAGAAAACGCATTGTGGGTCTGAGTGGCCCCACTGAGATAAGTTTTTCTGGAAGCAATCGATGTGGAGTTTGAAAATAACCTTCTAAATATTATGTATTTATACGGTATTCGAGTACGAGTTTAACTCTCTCGCTTATGACGTAGATTGAAAGCACTGTGCTGATGGTTAGTATCTCACAAGAAACTCAGATACGATAATTTAGTTATGCTTCGTCGAAATTCAAGTTTCGGTTATATAATATCTTGTAGATCTCTATGAGGTCCCTTTTTGTAGATATCGAGAAACTACTCAACTATACCTAGGTACTTCGTATATTTCAATGGATACATGTAAGAACGTGCCTCAGCCGCAGACTGTGGCGCAGTTTGCTCTAACCGGGTGGATCCTATCCTCTTACGTACCATCTCGTCCGGTTGTCTTACACGTCTCACGATAATTTAAAGAACAAGTTTAACATTCAACTACACATGTCACAACTTACGGATAAAAGTATAATTTTAATCCCAATTGCATTTCTCTAGAACCTCTATTATCCCAATTTTTACCTCATATCCAATACGGTATTGCAATTTGAACCTGAGAGACACCCGACGGTTCCGTCTCACGGACCTCGACGATAGCTGTCGACAGAGACCACACGCGCAAATCACCTCTTAATATAGTAGGCGTTTGCAGAGAATACCGCATCTCATCGTCGCCCACTATGGCGCAACTTCTACTTGACCTCGTCTACTCGTTCGGCAACTGTCTAAATTGCTTCCCCGGGTCGCCGACCCTCAAGATCAACAGCCGATCCTTCAAGATACTGCGCCTACTGGGAGAAGGTGGCTTCAGCTACGTGTATCTCGTCCAAGACACAGCAACGGCAGAGCTCTTTGCGCTCAAGAAGATCCGATGTCCGTTCGGTGCCGAGTCAGTCCAGCAAGCGATGCGGGAAGTCGAAGCGTACAAGACCTTCTCCCACACTCCCAACATCATCCATAGCGTCGACTATTCCATTGCGAGCGAGCGAAATGATGCAGACGCAAAGACGGTATACGTGCTATTACCATACTACCGGCGAGGCAACCTACAAGATATTATCAATGCGAATCTAGTCAACCACACAAAGTTCCCGGAGAAGGAACTCATGCACCTCTTCCTCGGCGTATGCAAAGCCATGAAGGACATGCATCAATATAGGGGACCGCAAGGTGGTGAGCGCATGGAGATGGGCAATGCGAAAGCCGGCGAGGAAAATGGAGGAGGGCGAGGCAAAAGGGGAAAGCGGAATAAAGCTGTCGCGGCAACAGACGCAGATGATGAAACGGAACAGGCACGACCTTTGATGGTCAACGAGCAGGTGGTGGGACCCGGAGAACGGAGATCTTATGCGCATAGAGACATCAAACCAGGTAAGCCCCATAATGAAGATACTTGCGAAAGTACCGTCTATTGTACTAACCGTGACCCCTTGAAGGTAACATCATGATTGATGATTCGGGCTCGAAACCAATCATTATGGATCTAGGCTCCATTTCCGAATCTCCTATAGCCATTACGTCGCGCTCTCTCGCCATTGCCCAGCAAGACATAGCCGCGGAGCACAGCACGATGCCTTACCGAGCGCCCGAGCTCTTCGACGTGAAGACAGGTACCGTCATCGATACGAAAGTCGACATCTGGTCGCTAGGTTGCACCTTGTACGCGTGCCTAGTGGGAAAATCGCCCTTCGAGATGCGCAGCGATGAGACCGGCGGTAGTCTAAGCATGTGTGTGCTCGGAGGGGACTGGCGATTCCCAGACGAGGGTCCAAAGGGCCAGAAGAAAGGCAAGGCCCCAGCTGCATCAAGCACTGGCCAGAAAGGTGCTATCAGCGAACCGATCAAGGATGTAGTTAGGAAATGCTTGAACGTGGAGCCGACTGAACGCCCGGACATTGAAGAGTTAATAGACCTAGTGGAAGAGGTCATCGATGAGCTACCTGAGGATGACGTATAAAGAAGCAAAGAATAGAGCGGTGTTTTCTCTGTGTATAATGTATAGGTACTATCCATAACCTTCTGTATTAGATGAATTCCTAGGAGTAGGTAATAGGGACAGGTTGAGACCATGGAATTTGGTATGACATTGGCGGCATTGCTCTGGGAGCAAATGATTTACATTGGTCTACTCCTATTTTTTGGGTGTCTTTTTTTCGATTACTGCGTGGTTGTGCTTAGGATTCGTTCGGCATTCTGTGACATAGCTTACCTAAGATACCATGATGAATTTGGTTATGCATAATTACTAAGTGATTTTATACTTAAGATGTGAAAATGTAAATATGAAAGCCACCAATCACAGCTGTCAATCTGGATGGATGTAGAGCTGAGCTAGGTACCCCACATTTTAGAGTCTATCAACCAATTCATATTTTAAGGTCTTTCATTTCATTGGTTGAATGCTGTCACCTTCCCTCTCACAAACGACAATAGACAAGACAAAATATAAGATACCGACTTCTCAAGTCTCATTCTTACAGTTTTTATCTCGTTATTACACGTAACTTAAAAGCAATCGAATAAGAAGATACTCTGGAAAGATTACGGCTTCTGTTGCGTCGTCTATTCGACTCTTCAGTCTCAAAAACAACCTAGGCAGCTGCATAAGATATATAAGATATAAGTTATCAATATGTCGTCATCACCAACCCAGGCAGCAAATAATTCCCCAAAAGAGGAAGAAGAGGATGACGACTACATGAACATGACCTTCGGCGAGGAGCCCAAAGCAACCGAGACCTCGCTCCAACGCCGGCAAAGACTCAGGCGCGAGGGCGAGATCAAAGGCCGCGTCAAGTCAAAAGCAGAACAAGCCGCGGAAGAGCGGGAGGCGCGCGAAGCAGCCCTCTCTCAATCCCTGCTGGAAACGGCCCGAGCCAAGAAGAGCAAGGGCTTCGCCATGATGGCCAAGATGGGCTTCAAGCCCGGCGTCGCGCTGGGGAGCAAGGAGAACGCCGAGAACGCCCGCCTGGAGCCCATAAGGCCCCAGATGAAAGAGGACCGCGGCGGCATCGGGCTCGACTCCGAGCGCAAGAGACGGATCAACGAGGTCGCGGCCGAGGGCGAGAAGAAGAGGAAGGTGGACGTGACGGAGTTCCGGGACCGCGTGAGGAGGGAGAGGGAGCAGGCGAGGATGGAGAGCCAGCTCTATGCGGGGATGAAGGTTTGCGAGATGATGGACGAGGAGAATGGCGGACACAGCAAGGCTGAAGAGAGCAGCGGTCCGGGCGAGGAGACAGCGACGAAGAAGAAAAAGAGGACATTATCTACGCGGCCCCTGAAGTCCATCCCCGTGGTCTGGAGGGGACTCATCCGGAACAGGGAGGAGGCGGAGCGGGACCGTAGGATGCGGTATGACCTGGAACAGAGCTCGACTCGACTGCCGACGTACGTGGACGATCTCGAGGAGGACGACGACAAGAAGGCGATGGGGAAGACGACTATAGCCTACATGCCCGTCGAGGACCTCGAGGAGGAAGACACAGAATTGGAGGAATTCAGAGCACTTGAGGTCGAGGAGAGGTTAAGGAGGTTGGTGGAGTATCTGAGGAAGGAGTATAATTACTGCTTCTGGTGCAAGGCCGGATATCCTGATAGCACTATGGAGGGATGCCCTGGGCTTACGGAGGAGGATCATGATTGATGGTATATCATGGTACTGCATTTACGAAATTCACGGCATAACTTAACTGCTTAACTCCAGATGCAATGCTCTCAAGGCCTCGTTATGTTTTGACGTCAGAGCAGCTAGGATGTCTAGAAGGATTATGGTACAGTCTAAAATCCCATCCTCTATAACACTCGATTTTAATAATTCCCAGTACCTAGGTCGCTTGAGCCTTGAGTTCAAGCAGGTCTACAATACAGCAAGTTAACAAAGCTAAGAGCCATTCGTCCTTGGCGTTAAGCATTTGGTGCAAGGTTGAATCCTCAACGTCAAAATCATTTGAAAGATACGGTTTCTCGGAAAATAGAGCACGCAGTTTCCAGCTGCCCATCGTTAGATCTAACCAAATGTTACGCTATGGTAAACTTAGGATATTTGGTCACTAGAGCAAGTAAAACGCCATCATGAAGACTCTACTCTATACAACTATAACAACAGTCGTGTAGCTAACGGGCACCACGAGTCGTTACACTTTCGAATACACCCTCTCTTCCACGCCGATATCCTCGTTCCTGATTTTTCACTTATCTTAGTTCCGATAAAATTTTGTGTGTATATACAAAACGGGGTGGGCGGATATGACTCACCAAATATCAGGCTTCTCAGCAATAAACTTGTCCATTAAATCCTTGCACTTAGCCGAGTCTAACACAATAACCTCGACGCCGCGTTGTTGCAGGTACGCCTCTCCGCCTAGATATGTCTTATTCTCACCGATGACTACGCGGGAGATGCCGTAGAGGAGACAGGCGCCGGTACCTAATAACCTTAGCGGTAGATCCGATCCAGATTCATGGGAAGGAATAGGGGTAGACATCCAGGGATTAGTGTATTATAACAGAGATTTACTCACACATGTCGCAAGGCGAAAGGGTCGTGTACATAGTACTGCCCTGGTACGCCGACGAGTGAAGACGGCCTGCATTCTGGAGACAAGAAGTCTCGCCCTGACGTAATAAATCAGACCCAGTTAGATAAACACCACTACTGAACGAGAGCAATGGTAGCAGACGTACATGAAGAATAGGGTTGCCGTTCTGAACCCGCATATTGTGGCCCCGACCAAGCACTCTGCCATCAGCAGCGATCAGAGCTGCGCCAATCTACAGTGGAAAAAGATTCATCAGTATAACCAAGCCCAGCATTTGTTCCAGGATACACACCGGCACGCCGCCTTCTTGGTACCCGATCGTAGCCTCCTCGATGGCCAAGGCGAGGCCCTTTGAATCGTCCATCTCTGCTATATTTTACGGGAGACAGTGGTGCTGTGATGATTTCAAAGAGAGAGGATCTGTATTTTTAGCTTGCTCATGGGCTTCTAAATCTCTCCATCTCACTGGCCGAGTATTCTTAATAGTAACTGATTAGAATACGTAACATAAAAGATAAGCGGCGGTCCCCGCTCCACGGTCATCATCGTACTAGTAGGGCCACAAAAGGCCCTTTAGTGCCTACTCCTAATTATGCCTCACTATTTTGCTCCCTACACGAAGTGCTCGAGCTGTCCAGCAGGAGAGGTTACTTATTCACATTTAATGCACAGAAAGTAAGTACACTATTTCAACAACTGCTTCACATTAGGGAGACTTGACTTCTCTGAAGGTTCTCAATTATGTCTGCCAAAGTCCTTCCGACATTTTTGGCTCTCTCTCGCGTCTACTTAATAGGGATCCCTTTTGCCATGACGTTGATCAAACCGCCCTCTATGAACCGTGGTGACGCCTTTGGTATTGCCATACATGCCGCTGGTACTTATACAACAATCCGGCCCTGGTAACGCCGAACTTGAAAAATCAAATTGCTATGCGGATAAAACACATGTCCCCAAAACCGTAGCTCGTAAACTCCTAATGCTTACAACAAAAGATTGCGCAGCGATGCGTTCGCGCTAGCTCCGCTTGCAGGGCGGCCGTCGTTTGATCGTGAAGGTCCATTATTGTTTTGGCTTGGTTCGCGGCTCATGGAAATCCCATCTCGAGAAATGGGTGGACTTCCATGCGGGGTTAGGAAAGGTGAACGCGATCCAAGTAATCCCTGGGAGAAGGAATTTTCGGAGGCCCGTGGCGGGGGGCTACCGTTTGTAAGGCTATGAAGGGAATTATGTCCCGAGTGGTAAGATGGCATGTATGAGGGGTTGCCATTCTGAACCGTGGGACCTCGCCGAGGCGGAGAGGGAGGAAGTCCGTTGAGCATTGGCTGCCCAAGCCCGTGCTGAAGCGACGGTCCCTGATGATGAGACATCGGAGCAATGGGCGGTGGCCGTAGATCACGGAGATGGTTATGGTGGATCGGGCTAGGACCGTTGGAACCACCGTTCGTCTGATGCTGAGTCGGGGCGCGGTACCACTCCGGGTAGGGGGCGCTAGGAGCCGGGTAATGGATGGGCGGACCGCCCGGGGCTGCCATCGGGCTCGTTACAGCATGAGGGGCGGTCAAAGGTAGTGGCGTGGGGATACTTGCGGTTGGAGGATGTAACGGTGGTGCAGCGATCCCTGATGAAGCCGATGGTGTTGTTGCCGTTGGCGCCAGGGGAACTCGAGGTCCCCATGGGCTTCCTAGGTCGGCAATCCTGTTCACGGATTGTGAAACATGCGGTGGTTGGTTTGCCATACTATTAGGAATCGAAGCAGGCCTCGAGGGTTCATTCGACGGGCTCTCCACTTTTGGGGGAGTGTGCGGCGTTAGCTTCCGATTCTCCGTTCTGCACTTATGGCACTGCACGCTCCTCTGAGCAACAAACTTCATAGCCTCACTACTAAGAGTGTCATAATGCCCATTCGTCAGGAGACTTTGTTGGCTCTTGTCAATAGCCCACCACTTCGGACTGACGTCAATACCACAAGTTATGCAGATTTTGTCACCGAGCTGAGGAAGGATGGAAGATCCATCGCTAGGATTGTCATCAGAAGATGCTCTTTGACCTGTCGGCGTCGAGTTGGAAGCGGCGGTGGTTGACTGTCTTCGATTCGGGTTCGTCTGAGTGGTAACAGCGGGCGTTTTAGTGGCTAGATTAGCCAAATTCGCCCGGCGGACGTTGCCCGTGAGAGTAAGATCTGCCTGCTTGTAGTTTTCGACGTACAGTTGGAGGGCGTTCGCAATCCGGGAATCCTTGCTTTGGCCATCGGGCTGGTGTACAGAGTCGTGCATTCGATGGACTACACTTTTCTGGGGAATATGTTCCTTGCACCAGACAGCCGCCGACATGATTCCCGTTTCCCCTCCGATGGTCACGATGTTGTGCTGGTCTCGTCGGGAACCTTTCACGGGTGTGATCTCGAATCCAAGGAGATACCCATTCTGATGGGCGCATTCCACATGGACTAATCTGCTGTCAGTACTAAAAATCATCTGTATATGAGAGTACACTTACCAGGGGCACGGCAATGATGGCACGCCACACAGGCACCGCCTTTCTGCTTGCACACCTTGCAGTTTTCGTCATATCTGCTGCGTGGTATCGATGGGATGCCTTCCGAGGGGCCTAGGGCTAGGGCATTGCCGAATTTCAACTCGGGCATCCACACGGAACAAGTAACATGAACCCAGTTGTTGTCCGCTGTTCTCTTCAGAGGTTCTCTGGGGTTGACTGGTCGATTCGAGTCTTCTTGTCTCTTGCGATAAGACTCTATAGCTCTTTGAGCGAGTTCACGGTCAAGCCGCTCCTTCTCCTTTTCTTTCTCTGTCTTTTTCTTGTGTGTATTCTTAGGAGGTTCTATCATTTCATGCTCCGTGAATTCAACAGGACATAAGACACACTTGTAATCCTAAGCAACTGTCAGCTAGCAAGCCGGAGAAAGAATAATATATACACTTACGATAGAGACTTGTGGGTTTTTATCATTGAGGCACATATCGCAAGTCCATTTGCCAGGAAGTCGATTGTCCATAACGCCGTAACACTTACGGTGAACAGTAAGTTTGCATTCCTTGCAAGACAGATGTGCTGATTCATCCGTGGGGGCCATTTGGTGGCATATCGCACAGGGTAGCATGCGAAGTTTCGGTAGTTCTTGCGCCGGGGCCGGTGCTGCCTTCTCCACTGCCTTCTCCTTTTTCTTTGGCTGGGCGGCGTGAGAGCCAGTACCAGACTCTGCACCGTTGACATCTGCTTCTTTATCTGCAACCGTCTTGAGTTTCTTGCGCGGTGGTGCTTCGGTACCACTAGGTTGTGGAGCAGGCGTCGCTGCAGGAGCTTGCGTCGTCGAGGTCGTCCCATTTGGCGCATTGTATACAGTCATACTCATCATCTCTTCTGCGGCTATAAGCTCTTTGAGAAGCTCCTCGTCAACTCTGCGTTTCCATGAACGCCCCCCCGCAGCTGCAACCTTCTTAGCAAGGTCTTCCATGTCCTCCCATTGTATGGCATATCGTCGCCACAATTCTGTGCATCTTCTACACAATGCCGCGACATACTGGACCCCCTTATCCTTGTTCGAGTGTTTCCCACCTCCCTCGGTTACCAGGCCAGACGCGCTGTTAGGCGCCCGCCGCCATTGTCGCGAGTTTTTGGTTGAACAGAACTTGCACACGAAACTTCTCTTAAGTTTTTGAGCCTTCTCCGTGTTGAAGGCTGAGTCGTCCTGGTCGTCAGCAACATCATCCTGGAGTTTGTTTGCTGTCGCCTCGGCCTTTTTGGCTTCCTTCTTTCCTTTCCTACCGGAGAAATTGCCCCATATTTGCTTTCCTCGGTCGGTTTTCTTCCATGTGTAATAAAATCGGACAATTGTTGAATGCTTAACTGTCTTCACATGCTTCGTAACCAGGAAAAGTTCCGAGCCAAATTTAGTCACGGCCTCTTCGAATTTCTTGACCTCGGCGGCGGTAAGCTCTGGTTCTTTAAAAACCGACTTGTCGAGTTTGTTGAACGCTTTCATGGCCTTGGCTGGGTCGTAGTCATTTTTGAACAGGGTGTTGATGGCTACATCCCCGACATTGGTGGACTGCTTAGGAAGATTAAACATAGACACTGATTTTGCTCTCGCGGTCGCCATATAGTCGTCGAGTTGGGGTTCCGTAATAGATACGCCAGGTGCGTCTAACGGTTTCCATAGCAGTTGCGCCGTGTTGTTAGGGTCATCGTTGTCGTAATCCTCACCGCGTGCTACGTATCCGGGAGGCTCGTCCTGAATCCATCTCGGACGCTTTTCTCGAGCGGCTTTTTCAGCCTCGAGAGCTGCAAGGGCCTCTTTGGCGGCCTTGCTATCCTTCTTGCCTGTCTTCTTGATTTCCAGGGGTTTCACCAGTTGGACTGGACGACCAGGCCAGGGAAGCACGGTTGCTTGGTGTTTCGGTCCCAAACGAGAACCTGCTCGAGGATAAATGCGATCATCGTAATCTAGCGCATCTTCAGGTACACAATGCTGACCTAGATAGCGGTAGGGCCATAGGCTTGCATGGTATATTTGCTCCGCCGTTGCGGGTTGATGCGAGTCGTCAATACCGTCGGAGGGGCTGGTACGACTGGTGTCTATAGCGTCATCCTCATCTTCCCAGATCTCTTCCTCTTCCGCCTCTGGATGTGGATCTAATAAGCTTGGGGTGTGTCGGGCCTCCAGCTTCCTTTCCTGGGCACGACTGCATGCAGCACAAGCCCAAGCAAAACCACGTGACGGTTTCTTCAAAAGAGGTGGGCGGACACAGTTCATATGATATGTCTGCTGACACACAGCACAATCGACAGAGTCGTTACTGTTGCCTTGGATTAGCTCTTATCAGTGAACATGACTATTAATGAATATAGGGGAAAGAGAAAGGGGGGATAAGGGATAAGAAGAAGAAAAAGGCTCCGATGACGTAAGCAGACAGGCATTCCAGATCGACGTACCTTGCACAGTAACCGCTGCACCTCTTACACAATTTGACGGCACTAGTGAATTCCTTAGAGCGACCCTGCTCCACTAAAATGTACTTCCACCGCTCATCCAACACCTTCTTTACTCTCTGCGGTACGTTGACGATTTGAAAACACGGAATTACGTCGTAGTTCTTTTGAATGTAGCGATCGTACAATTTCTCATACCAAAAGGCGTCGGGTATTTTTCGGTAAGCGTCCATGCTCTCGATTTCGGCTTTGTGGCGGATTTGACATTTGCCGCGCAATGCAGTCAATGGGCTAATGTCCGAGTGCATTGTGGCGAAGACCAGTCTCGTGTCATTGACCTTCCTACCAATGTCCTTTGGCCGGTAGTACCAATTGATCCGCAACGCTTCTACAGCCTTTGTAACGTCGTTCTGCACATGGAGGAACTCCATGATGCGTCCGAGATAATAAGGCTCTCCTGGCGGTTCGCACACGAGATATACGTGGTCTAAATAGAACAGAATTAGTCAAAAAACCTCACACCAAAAGATATACAAAATTGGGATCGCTGGAATCCATCGTACCATTCGCTTGCAGTGTAGTACCATCGTCTGCCACCAATTTTCCATTCTTCGGGATTGCACCGCAATTCTCAAAGTAGAGCATGTTGGTCATTTTATAGCCTGCGCCGTTGTGTACACTAGGCGTTGTCTGCGTGGTGCTACGTCTTGTTGATGTCGTTGTAGAGCTGGCTGGCACCGGTGTATTGGCGTGGCTATGCGCATTGCTCGCGACCGATTGCGTAGCTGCTTTCCGTTTTTTTGAGGTAGTAGCTGTAGTAGTGGTTGTTGAATTTGAAGTCGCGTTCGCCGTCGCGTGGCTGTGGGCGTGGGAATGGGCGTGGGAATGTGAGTCCTTCGCTGCCGCGTGTGAGCCACCGCTGCCGCCGCTACTAGCCTTGCCATCATCTAGCGCTGCACCTTTGCGTGTCGTGGAATTCGTAGCTTTGGGTGCATCGCTGGTGCCATTTGCGGATGCACTGGTTTGTCGCGAGGCTTTCTTGGGCTCGTCTTCTTTCTTCTCTGTATAGGCGTCGTACATGTCGACGTCTACATCTTTATCCTCCGCGTAATTGGGCCGCGCCTGGCCGCGATTGCGGGAGCGCGTGCCATATGGTGATGGGCCGTTCATGGTCTCCTTCGCAGACGGGTTTGATCCCGAGGAAGAAGATTTTGTCATGGGTTGTGAGCCGGCAGCATTTTCCCCGGAGAGTTTAGGGTTGGTAGGTTTTGGTGGTTGGGTGGTTTGTGCTGATGTGGACGCGGATGTGGAAGTAGAAGTGGATGTGGATAGTGATGGGTGAGGTGTGAACTTATTTTCTTGCGTGGAGCCGGATTCTGGGACTTCCTTATTATTTGAAGATGACGAAGGATTTAGCTTGTCATCGGGTTCGCTTGATTTCTGCGCCATGGTGGGCGATTGACAAGCGGCGTATCCAATGTGACACGGAGAAACGCCAAAAAGTTGACGGCGTGCTAGTCGCTGCAGACTGCAAATCTATGTGTCCCATAAAGAGTGCTGCAAACCTCGCAGTCAGAATGTTTCAGACGAGAACTGGGCTGGAGACCATGGATTCCGTATGAGCGTTTCGCCGGTGGTACCACGGCAAGCTGGAAACAAGGGTCCGTGGGAAGCTTACCGAATTATGTCCCACGATGGTCCCGACTCGAGGTTTACAAGAGAGGGTGTACTAAGGTGGAAGGGTGTAAAGAATCACGAGGACTAGATTAAAATATGGCGACTATGCTATCGCACCTTGACAGGTTTAAGTCAGATACGATGAAACTAGGTAATAATTAGTAGAAGGGAAAAAGAAAAGGAAGTAAAGTATGCAAGATATCTTGCAGCGAACTAAAAAATGGGTGGTGTGTGTGAAGTTTGTGAATAAAAAGAAGGTGGGAGACGTGGGAGACGTGACGATGATGTGGGACGGGAAAGATGTACAAATAGAAGTAAAGGTAGAAGTAGAAGTGAAGGTTTATGTAAAGCAGGGCCAAGATAGACCGGGGAGGTTTGAGGCGGCGGGACAGACCATCAAATCGGTGTCCACTATCGACAAGACTAGCCGGGACAGGTCATAGACCACCTGGGCAAGGTACCGCGTATGTAAGGTATGAATGTACCGTAATAAAGTAGACAAGGAAATAGAACAAGCAGAACAAGCAGAACAAGGTAGGCGAGTGATGTGATATGTATGTATGTACTGTATATAATGTGGCATGTATGTGTGAAAATGGGTGATTGGATGATTGGATGAACAGATCAATAACTTACTAGACTACCTGGGTATCGAATGTAAGTCGGTATGTGTACTGCACGAATGAATGGGAATGCCGTATATATGTAGGTTGGTATCATACGTAGAGATGTTGAAAATGCAGGGGTCGTGAAAGAGCATACGAATGAGCATACGATGGTCGGCGTATTATATCAAGATTTGTTATTTGTTGATAGAATAGAAGAAAGTCGTAGATGGAGAAAATCGAGGGATCTATCTCTCTATTGGGAAGTTGATGACACGATACCGTGTGGATGGATGGATTGGGATGCTTCTAACCTTGATGAAGCAGATTGGGAAGCGAGAACTTGGGATGCAAAAAGTGCAGAGGTGCTAGGTTTTGAAAAATAAGGTGACCTACAATATGGAGGAACAAATTTAATAGAAGGGTCGCTTTGCTCTGCTTCTCTCTCTCTCTCTTTTTTTTTTCTCTCTTCGACGAACGTTAAGAAATACCTAGCTACATGGGGTACAAGGTTACCCTAATGAAGCTAGGAGGTTTACCAAGGGCTGATTTTTAACTGGCGCATCGCATCAGAAAGAAAAAAAGAGAGAGACTGATGGTTAAGAGATGCAAATGCAACATCTTTAGCCATACAGCAATTTTATTACTCTGTAGGTATGTATTGATGTACAGTACACTACCGTACATATGTACGTGCAGCCTAGCTACCTCAATACATGCAATACATGTAATAATATGAGAGTCACACATAAAGACACGGGGAATATGTGGATGGATGGGGGGGCAAAGAGGGCAAAGAGGGCAGAGAGGGCAGAGATGGAAAGATGGAGTTAGGATCTTCAGCCATTCAAACTCTGATATTGTCCCAGCTGGAATTATTAGCAGACGGTAGCGCCGCGGTATCGGTACATTCGAGTGGCAGGGTCGGACGCAAAATACCTAGGTAAACCTGCAGATTTTGGGAGGGATTAAAGCCATGTGTTGTACATACACTTTAGTGTGGGGCAGCAATTGAGGTTAAAAAGTCTCGCCTTGGGAACCCACTGGCCCACTCCATTACCTACAACCCCTGTCAGTCCAACCAACTTACGCTTCCTGCTAAAGGCTGCATGTTCTATTCGACTTCATCTCATCCTCATCATTCTTTGGATCTAAAAATCTACGCCGTGCTCAGGTTACTATCCCGAATAACAAAGAAGTCTATCTCCACGGCCGTATATATTATCCTATCAATACCTTTCCGGGTGCGATATGGTTGTCGAATTCAAGTCAATCGTTGTTACTTGAGTACTCTGTTGTTCGATACCGTTGCATACCTGTCCCATTTTGCCTAGCTTGCTTTCTAATACAGTATTTCGTAATGCGTTTGCATATTAATTGATGGACGCCCCATTCACCTAACGGTGACCTGCCTATTTTATATCCTATAAAGAAAATAAGCATCTTTCATACTAATACATATCGTCGCTGCATCACTGTTGTCTCTTGTTCACAGAGGTACCGCGCGTCCCGAATCTTGAAGCTCACCTCATCGGGGCAACTGCGCGGAGTATGACAGGCAGCATTCCTATCACCTGTCGCACTTTTATAGGTGGGGATCTAGCCAAGATTGGCCGCGAGTCAAGACCGCCTATCCGAGATTTTCGACACAACCAAGCGCCGTTGTTCTAATATCTCCATTGCCTCTTTCTTTGCACCGAGACGTCGTAGTAGCAACCAAATTAAGCCGCACTGCCTTACCTACCTAGGTATCTGTCCCGCATGGTTCGAGGGAGCAGCATGTCATTGATTACAACTAGCACGTGTTTTAGCATATCTGAAGGAGATAAATCTCTGGCCTCGAGATGCTGTGAAGAAGACGAGGCAGTCATTCTGGCGAGCCTGGCAGCCTGGGTATTGAGCACACCCCCACCATGCGATTCAATGGTCCAACCAAATCACATGGAACAAGGATTCCCGCCCGTCACCGCCGTGCAATACTAGAGACATGCCCAAGACAATCAAACTCCCAAAGCTGCGATAAATACAACTGAATGAATTACTTGCAATGCAAAAGTCCGCTTCCCCCATCATGGCTAATAAAGGTTCACCCTTCTATGTATTGACTTTTGCAATTGTGACTATTCAAGTATACTTCCCTTTATTTTATGATTACTACAAACCCGATTATCTAAAACTAGATGTAACCGGAGGTAAGATGACCTCGCAGTTGTACTCGGTGTGGTCGATCTCTAATCCAAGGTTTTGAAGGGGATGGGATGGGACTGGTCCCGATGCGTGGAGGAATGTTTTAGCCACCTTGCTACTTGCGAGTAGACCGGCCGAAATGAATGACCTTGCATCCTTAGGAAGAAGAATCGTTATTGTATCATAAAGCAGTTTTTCATCGAGTAGGAGCTAACTCAACCTTTTCTTTCTTTCTTTTCTTCATGAATAGACTCTAATGCCTAGTATAGAACTTAGATATTTAGTTATTAGTCGGCAATAAAGTTGGTTTATATCCAAGAGACAAGGGGCCGAATATCTCTATTTTCCAAGGGTTTGCTACTTGATACCCAAAGGACATCACGCTCTTAATATGTACTCTCTCGTCGTTACTTGACCCACAGCCCTTGATCGCAAGGATATGAGTGCCCAATAAGAGATAGAAATTGGAGAAGCTTGGCATCTAGGACAACTACCATATTTCAGCCAGCATCAGTACTTCACAATTCATCTACCTAGGTAATTACTTTTTATTCTCACCGGTTCGACGTATCCCCGCAAGCCGGGAACTGCCCGATGGGTACTGTATCGGGCAAATGCGACGACTTCCATAGCAGTAGAACGATAGGAGGCTACTGAGTTCAGTATGTCATGACCCAATTGTGCGTGCAACTCTGAGTTTTCGCCACCCACAGACGCAGAGGTAAATTCGGAAGCGAACCCACTGATGCTAAAACAAAGCCATCGATTTGTCAGGTACCGAATGGTATCGAGCATGTACCGAGTGTGGTTGCAGGCCGAATACAAGGCCTGAAAGTTGATATATCCTTAATCATGATTAAAAATGGATGACCGAGTTATTTAGTA
This sequence comes from Jackrogersella minutella, assembly GCA_022578535.1. NCBI lineage: Eukaryota > Fungi > Ascomycota > Sordariomycetes > Xylariales > Hypoxylaceae > Jackrogersella > Jackrogersella minutella. Next base: position 14,922 of record MU388188.1, read on the forward strand.
TCCTGACCGTGTGATGTCGGGGATCGGGAGATACGATAAGAACCCAAGGCTTATTTTCCCTGTTGGCAGAAGTCCTAGACGATTCCTACATAAGAACAGGCTGCCTACCCGTCGGTTTACTAGTACCTACCGAAAAGTATGTAATACTAATAATATTCCAAGGCTGCAAGGTTAGGGTTTTTTGACGTTGGAACTTGGAGGATGACCCGACCGCGCGAGGTTCGCAAATCGGCACGGGCCACACAACAAGAGGTCAAATAAGTTCGAGAGATCCAATGAGAGACCGCGTGATTGGGTTGATTGCATAATTATCTCTTTTAGAGTGACGGCAATAATGATTACGCGATCCCGTACCTGATTATGTCAACCAAGTGGGGCTTCGGAGCCTAGACGCCATTCCCGATGCCGTTGGGAAGGGTCTGCGTAACCTGCGTTCATTTGATCCTCCACTAAACTTGGCATATGCAAGGGGAGCTTTCCCTTTCTTTTACCACGTGATTTGGTGTGAATTTCGTGTCCGGTTCCATTTCGGCGCCGCGCTTAAACGTCTACTAATTCTGATACCTACCAATATCAAGAACTACAGACTGAGACTTGTATATTGGGATTGTCACCTACATCATCGCCTTGCATTGCATAGTGTTGATTGGAACCACCACATTCGCTTTAAGCTGATATTAACGAGCTAGGACATCAACTGACAACCAGTAGCCCCGATGCATCTTATCACTCTCCATCCCATCAGACCCGTCACATGGTCGCAGTACCCCTTACTCGCCTAAAGACGTTATCATGGAGCCACAACGGGGAACTTTTCACAAGACCACGCTGGAGTCGACCACTTTGCAGCAGAAGTCATTTCATACAACTACTGTCGCAGGTCATAAAAGACCTCATGTTGATGCCGGTGGCTCTGAACAGCAGCCTTCTGCACCAAAAAGGTTCAATGAATTCCAAAGAGCATCGGCTATAGGGAAAGGACTGTCTGCGCTAGCTGCTAGTGCCATCACCACTGTTGACCCGGATGACACTCCACAAATTTCTGAATACTCACAGCGCCGGGCAATATTAGCTACTCCCAGAGCAACGGCTGATCGTTCTCTCTCGCTATCATTTCCAAGATATGGCTTGCCTGGCCCTTTAATAAGCAACTTAAGCTCACTTGGTATAAAAGAAATATATCCTTGGCAAAAACAGTGTCTTTTAGGTCCTGGCCTCCTGAATGGATCCAAAAACTTGGTCTATACAGCGCCGACAGGCGGCGGAAAGTCTCTAGTCGCTGATATCCTCATGCTGAAAAGAGTCCTTGAGGATAGCAATGCTAAGGCTTTGCTGGTTCTTCCTTATGTTGCATTAGTTCAAGAAAAGGTTCGATGGTTACGGAATGTTGTCCAAGGTATCAAACGGCGGGCTCCTGACCAGGATATATCCGAGAAGAAAGAAAGCTCGCTCTGGCAAAAGCGCTTCGACGAAGATACCATCAGAGTCATTGGCTTCTTCGGCGGTGGTAAAGTCAGGGCGACGTGGTCAGATTTTGATATTGCAGTTTGCACTTTCGAGAAGGTCTGTTAATTTTGTCTCGCATGTGACTTAGGCCTAATAAGAATATAGGCAAATACACTTATAAATACTGCTATTGACGATTGCACCATCACTCATCTGAGAGCTGTCGTACTGGATGAACTGCATATGGTAGACGACGATCATCGCGGTTACCTTATGGAACTTATTGCTACGAAACTCTTGAGTCTCGAGCATGAAGTCCAAATCGTCGGCATGAGCGCGACCTTACAAAACATCGAGCTATTGTCACGATGGTTAGACGCGCACATCTACAGTACATTTTATCGACCGGTGCCTATCGAGGAATACCTCGTCCACGAAAGTAACATCTACCCGGCTTCATCGACAAGCGGATTACTAAAGACTGCTAGTCAGCTCGTATTGACGAACTCCAATGCAAGCCAACCTCAGAGCCAACCCGTGCGAGTAGTTCAGCCTAGCCCGCACAAAGAGTTCAACGATCCAGTATTAAACGCTGTCATCGCATTAGCAACGGAGACAGCGAGGTCGGGTTATGGTGCTCTTATATTTTGCAACAGTCGCCGGTCAGTGTTCATCCGTCCAAGTCGAGAGGACGTAATTTTGCCAAACTACTTGTTTCTCCTTTCAAGGTTGCTGTTACATGAAGGCTAACATGTTCATAGTATGTTATAATATACTTCGTTGTTATATTCCCCCACTCAGCTCTCCGAGAAATCTTCCTGAAAGTAAGGCTTTCGTATTGGGCTTTGGCATGCTAACTTGTGGCAGATGGTTGCGAAAACGACGCGCGCCTTATCAGCCGTGCTCTACATGATACTTCTCATCTTGACTCAACCATCATCGAGAAAAGGTTAGACCTATTAGCAGACCTGCGTAGTCTTAGTACGGGACTTGATCCTTGCTTAGCAGAAACCGTCGCTTCTGGAGTTGCGTTCCATCATGCCGGTCTAACAACAGAAGAGCGCGACTTGATTGCCAATGCTTATGACGATGGCGTGCTAAAGATATTGGCAGCGACCTGCAGTCTTGCTGCTGGTATCAATCTTCCGGCGCGACGAGTCATACTTCACAATGCACGAATGGGCCGAGATCTTGTCGGACCTTCCATGCTCCGCCAAATGCGCGGCCGCGCGGGGAGAAAAGGAAAAGATGAGATCGGCGAGACTTACTTATGTTGCCGAAAAGGGGATCTCCAGGCTGTCATCGAGCTCATGCACGCGGAATTACCCCAGATTTCGAGTGGCCTAACAACAGATAGACATCGCATACAACGCGCATTACTAGAAGTCATCGCCATCAGGCTAGCAAATTCGAGAGATACTGTTGATGATTACATCCAGAAGACTTTGCTGAATCTGTCCACTGCACCTGATGTCATAAGGACTCATGTTGAGTCCGGTCTACAAGACTTGGTTGACATGGGATTCATTTACTTCAACGAGCCTGATTTATATGCTATAACACAGCTAGGCAAGGCCGTCGTTGCTTCATCGTTAGAGCCTGAGGATGGCGCATTCCTTCATCGCGAAATGCAACGCGCATTACGTGCCTTCGTGATGGATGGAGAAATGCGTAAGTAATTATCTATTTCAGATTCGCCATACATCGCACTTCTAGTGTATTTTCCGTTCATTGCAACGTTACCTACCGAGAATACTTGCTTACGAGGGCATCACAGATGTCCTATACATGTTTACGCCAGTCCACGACTCATCTGTTATCATCAACTGGCGAGTTTTCAGGTCGGAAATGGAAGGCTTTGACGATAGTGGGCTCCGTGTCATGACCTTTCTTGGCTTAAAGCCGACACAAGTAAATAAGATGTAGGTCGGAGATCTTACAGTGAAATCTTCATACTAACGCGCCCTAGGGCTCAAGGTGGAAATCTCAAAGAAACGACGCCGGAGGAAAAGGAGACTGCCCGAATTTATCGCAGGTTCTATCTGGCTCTTCAACTGAGGGATCTGTGTAACGAAACGCCTATTCATCTGGTCTCTCGTAAATATGACACGCCACGGGGCGCCGTACAAACCCTTGCACAGACATGTCAGGGATTTGCTGCAGGAAGTGAGTGAATTTCAGTATCGTTGGTCGCTTTTTAGCCCTCGTTGCATAGCATTTAGCTGTTGTCTCTCGACTCTTATCAGCAGAGATGCCGTCATGGACTATGCTTCACAGCTAAATGTCATCCATAATGCCCCTTAATAGATCGACATCGCTAACTTTAGCCGGTGTAGTGATTAAGTTTTGCGAACAGATGAGTTGGGGGTAGGTTTGACACGAAATCTAGAACAGCTCATTAGCTGTATCTTGCGGTTAGACTCAAGACTAATTGTGCACCAGGGCAATGGCAGCCGTTCTCGACCACTTCTCAGATAGGTTGAACGCAGGAGCAAAATCCGATTTACTAGCTCTCTCAAAGGTCACGTTCATCAAGAGTCGGACAGCAAGAGTATTCTACGAGAATGGGTTCAAGACGGTCGCAGCGATTGCGAATGTAGATCCCAAGGAGCTCGTACCGGTTCTCATACAGGTTCGTGAACAGATCGACAGAAACTCAACATGATGTATACAAAAAGCTGACATATTTCAAAAGGCGCAACCGAGTAAAGTCAGGCTCAAGTCGAAGGATGAGGAGAAATATGAGGAAAAGCTCCTGGCCAAGGCAAAAGTGATCGCAGACTCAGCGAACCGGTTGTGGCGTACGCACATGACCCCGCCCATTGCAGCACAGCAGCTAACATTTGTGCAGAAATCGAAATGCAACAGCAGGTTTATGAGGAATAAGAAGTGCCCGCGTATTACCCCAACTCCTTTGTACCTGGCCACTGCTCTATGTGATTTACATTCAGGCAGTGTCCGTGATTCGATAGGGGTCGTCTTACTCCTCCAACTCGCCTATCTCGATCGCCCTATTAGATAAATCTAATTGAATCAGGCCCGTTGTCGACTATTATAGAATAGAGTGGTTGTTGTAAATCATTTGCGGCTTGACCTCCGAGACAGGTCGAGCTTTTCATTCTCGCGGCGCCTTTCGACGCCACGGCCCTGTAGGATTGGCCCGGTCTACAGCCGCGCTGTTAGTTGCCTTAATTGCTTCAGCCACTCACAAGGAACGTCACCAACGAGTTGCTGCGGGCTGACCCTGCTCACGGGTGAACACTACAACCCCCCCTTCGTAAGGTATGACAGGCCTTTCTCACCACACCTAAACGTTAGCGTAAATAACAAATACTACCCGCGTGGGCTATGCGCTCTAGTCGCCAAAAGGCTGGGCAGCTGGGTAGGCTGCCCGTAAGAGGTGTGATACATAATGCTTTCGTCCTAGTTCCAGGCCCTTCCCGTTTGGTTGCCTAAGGATCGGCAGTAGCCGATTTATTATGTCCAAAACGGAAACACAAATGGCTGGCTACGTGTTGGTCAAATGTAGTACTTTCATATTTATATTTCCATCTGACTCCTACGGGCGATTTTTCCGTAGCTTGGCGCAACCACTCGGCAATCTGAATTCAACTCCAAAAAAGTTCCCTCTCGAGATTCGAGCGTAAGCTTCTCCGCGCCAACTAGCGGGGGCTCACCCCATCACGATGGTTTCAATGGCTCGAGTGGAGAACGCGGGCGAAGGACCCAGTAGACCGAGTCCGAGGACGATGACGCTCGGTGATGCTATGAGAGCGCCGTCCGTCAATCCCCCAAGCATCGTCGTATTGGACAGTTTGCACCACGTTGGGGACCGTGAGGAAGCTATAGATCCCAAGGAGGACCTATGGCTGACATCAGCCGACGGGTAAGCGTGGACAAGCTCAATTTGATACGCTAACGATCCCCTCCACCATGCCTGTTGATGACGGCTCTAACTGCGATCATTTGAAAAGGATGTTTCAAGCCTGCTCATTTTAAGTGTAGCACTATATCAGCTCGAGTCGATATAGACGCTATCACTACCGTCCTTGTCCACGTCCTTATCTATCCCCAGAATCAGCTGAACTAAGTCACATATTGCAGACGATTCAACTCCCCGATTATCCCCCTCCGTGTTGGCACAGCACCAGACTGCCAGACATTCTACGTAGGTCGCACCATCATCAAGGGCAGAAGAGCCGGTCAACTGAGTAATACCAGGTTCACAAGAGCGTCCTTTTAAAAGCCGAGTTCTTCAGAAAAGCACTATGCGGCGAATTCAGGGAGTCGGAGGCTCAGGCGATGGAGCTGCCAGAAGAAGACCCGGCGATATTCCACTTCGTAGTAGCCTTCCTCTACGAGAACAAATACGTCCCCATCAAGGCGGCCGCGACGGTGCTTAGTACGAGCACACACCCAGCTCCCGCGTAGGCGAAGGAGTATCTGAAACTAACGAAAGAGCCACAGTTCCCGATGACAAGGTAAACGTGCGGAGGGAGGACGAGCACGCGGCCTCGGACTCGGACTCCAGCGGGAGCGCGCTGAGCGACTCGTCCACGGCGCGCAGCCTGCGGCGGCGCGACAGGAGGCGCAGGCGCGAGACCCGCCACTGGGAGCGCCAGCGGCGGAAACACCCCGGCACACACCGCCCCGGGTGCGGGTGCCGGCAGTGCCTCACGCGCGGCGGCCCGCCGTGCTGGAACTGCCTGGCGCCGCGCATCCCGCCCGCGCCGCCGGGGCCGACGATGCACATAGGAGGGCCGGAGATCATCCAGGTGAACGGGAACCCGCCGCGCCCGCGCCCGCGGCGGCGGCGCCCCAACAACAATAACAACAACAACCGGCACCGGGGGCCTAGCCCCCCCGCGCCGGACGGTGGTGGCGGTAATAACGGCGACAGCGAGATCCGGATCCAGGGGCAGGACCTGCGGACGTGGCTGCTAGCGTACGAGCTCAACATCGACGTGTACATCTGCGCGAACAAGTTCCTGCTGGACGAGTTCAAGCAGGCCATCGCGCGGGCCTGCATCGACATGCTGGAGACGGCGGGCGCGGACGCGGCGCAGGTGGAGGTGCTGCACCTGTGCCAGAAGCTGTACGCGGGCCTGCCCGAGTCCGACCGCCTGCTGCGCATGATCCTCGCGCGCGTCGGCTTCCTGAACACGTACCTGTGGCGCCGCCACCCGGAGCGCACGGCGGAGTTCTTCCACGCGCACCCCGAGGTCTCCGCGCTCATGTTCAAGGAGACCCTCGTCCGCCGCGAGGAGGAGCACGGCGAGCTACCCGCCATGGAGCGTCCGCTCTTCGCTGGCGTTGGGCCCCCGCCCCCGTTCCCGCCGAATGACCCGCGGGCTTTCATGATGAGGGGCCAGAGGTGGAGGGGCGATTTCTACTGACTTGCTTACCTGGATAGGGACGGGGGTTGTAGGGGGATAAGAGTGGAAAAGCACATATGGCAAGATCGGGGAGGGGAGGGGAAGGCCGAGAAGAGAAAAGATAGGATTAATTTAAAGCACGGTTGAACGGCTTACGAGTGTACGAAGGTAGGGGTCGCGGGGTCGCTTGGGCATGGCGTTTCATATTCATTAACGAAGTGCTACGGTTCTTTCTCTCTATCGCTGATTTAAAACGACTAGCTTGATACCTATGATAACCACGATTTGTAAGACTGCTTCAGTCAATGGTGTCGTCGCGCAACTTGAGCAGCTGTGGGATGACCTTGTCCGGACACGACCGTAACGCGTTATGGTACATGACGTTCGTCTCGAATACCTCGATCCCCTTGATCCTAGACGCCGTGACCCGCGCTAAACTGGCATCGACGTACATGTCGTTGTAGCATGCCGCGTAGACCGGGACCTCGTTCTTTCCCAGCTGTTCTATGTCGTATAACGGCGCCCACCCGTCGTAATCGGCGAGGATTTGAGCGGTTTCTTTTAGCTTGATGAGCTCGGAGCACGTCTCGAAATGGAACGGGTAGATCATCTCGCCGGAGAAGTACAAGGGCTTGTCACCTAGACTTGCGGGTCCAGCCCAGTCCGTCCGAAGCCATTGATACTCTTCTAAGCTCTGGCCGACTCGCTCGGCTGCCCATTTCCCGGCCACGCCAGGGCCAAAGCACCAGCACGGCTCGTGTAGGAGAGTGTAGATTGGGGCTGTGTCCCATGAGTTATCCTGCTCTAGATCGTTTAAAGTAGCGCGTGTGAATACACCGAACTGGTCTAGGTCTGCTTTCATCTTGATGATGTAGTTGTGAACGCGGTCGATACCACCGTGAGCCCCGAAATTCAGACCCACGGTCATCAGTCGCTGGATCGTCAAGAATCCGCCAGCAGGCAGTGGAACTCCCTTCTTGCCGCCAAGCTCGTTGATCTTCTCCGCGATCCATTTGACCGTGGCGATGTCTTCGGGAAATTTCTTATAGTAGGCAGCATTTCGCTCTATGCACCTTTGATAAGTTTGCCCATACACCTGCTCGGGACCTTTGTCTAACGCAGAAAGTCCGCCGGTGATGAAGCACTCACGGAGACCTTCCGGTGCGAAAGAGAGGTAGGTCAGGGACATCATGCCGCCGAAAGATTGGCCGAAAGTAGACCATTTCTGCTTTTCGGGCGGATAGTCTTTGGTTAGACAGAGGCGAACAGCTTCGCTATCTTTGACGAGGGTGTCGGCTCTGAAGAACTTGAGATAGTCGGCTTGCTCCTGGGGGCATCCGATGAGTTCTAGCGTATTGCCAGAGATAGTACTGCTGAAGCCGGTGCCACGCTGGTCTAAGAAGAGCAGCTCGTAGCCCCTATCAAGCATGTAATTTGACAAAGGAGAGTCTTGGGGGGCAGGTGTGCCACCACCAGGTCCACCTTGGAGGAACAAGAGGTAAGGTCTTTGCACGACCTCAGATAATTCGACGATAGGACGTTCATATTTAACGCCACTTCTTGCGAACAGTTTGATGGGTTTGGACTTTGGATCGGAGTGATCCAGTGGGACTTCGAACCATAACTCCTTTACAAGTATCTTGCCTGGTGGCTCGTATTAATCGATACGGACATTGGGCTTATACTTATAGACATGAACTCACCTGGAACGAGATAAGGCTTGCCCTCAGAAATAAGGCGGGCGACAACCGGAGCCATGTCTATGTTGCAATAGGTAGTGCACTTGTTCTTCAGCCAGTGGTTTTATTGTATTATAGCTGGCTTTTCGTGGCTTTCCGTCTTGTGGCCAATCCCGTACGAAGTCGACACAAGCGGGGAAGAGTGTCAATATCAATGCTAGCTAGGAGGTGGAGATCTTATTGTGACCTATCTCATCGAGCCAACATCACTTTTGAAGGGTACCTAGTTGTTGTATTCAGAACATTTGACTACTTACCTACGTAGTAAGGTAGCTATTACAAATGATTTAGTTTATTGTGTAAGGAGAGGACACATTCATTGGAAGTGACGACGGTCAAACAATACGTTTGTATTTATCTTCTACATAACTGTATCTTTATATGTAGGTATAACCTATGTACCTATTGTGATTGTATGCGATTAAAGGGGCGACATCCCTGTTTGGACTCTGTCACTCTGGAGAACGCGCCCCACACCGGAGGTCGGAGCCTTGGTTGACAAAAACTTGGATCGGTCATATCGGTCAGTGTCGGTCCTTCATCATTCCACCAACTTGCATACCTATTTTTTTTCTTCATCTTCTCATTTCAGCCGCTTTTATTTTCTTCTTCTTTCTGTATCCACAAACCACGTCGATTTCTTTAACTCTCAACAGGATATGAATTGTCAAAATCTTACTCAGACCTTGATAGAGTCTTTTAATGCTTTGGCCGATGAAGTCCAAAACCTGAGCGACAGGCAGACAGTCTTGGAGCACAAGCTCCGATATGCTCACGAGCAGGTATGTATCATCTTGGGAAGAATCCTGAATCCTTCTTAACCTGTCCCACTCATTTTCTTCCTTTTTCGCCTTTCATGATGAGAAGTTATTAGCTCTAGACCAAGAGCTACCTCTGTAGCTGTGTTTGACAATGACCTTGAAGCTGATATATTGCGCGGAAAACATCTCAATTACAAATCACAACAATATTTTCTTAACGCATAAGCGCTAACATTGTTTCGTTACCATAGTTCCAATACCTAGCCGATAAATATGCTCCGGCCGCATCTGAGATCTCGGAGACCTTACTAAATCTGCAAATCCCTCCCGAACTGCATAATCCATCCCTGGCAAACAATAGTTTCGTTCCCTTACCTAGGAGGAAAGCATCCGATTCAAAACATCAGATTGCTGTCATCATTAGGGAAGGAAGACGTGTCGCCTCATCATTGACAGCTACTAGCAAGAGCAGTCGATCCAGCAGAGACAGCCTTCCTCCCACCACCATGACCACCCTCTCGACAATTCTCGAGCAAGACTTCACCGTCGAGGGCAAGAAGGGCAACTTGAACTGCCCTTTCTCCCAGCCCAGCCCAGATATGGAGGAGAAGCCGGACTGCACCCGTAGTAATCAGCAGGGCGCAACACCGCACGATTCTCAAGATCCTATCTGTGCGGCTATGACCGATGACCCAACTTCGCAGCCTGCAGCCTCCAAGTGTCCGATCCGCTACTTGGACCAGCACTCCCCGGAAGAGATCGCTCACTATTTGGAGACGCATAAGCACGAATTGCCGAGAAGCCACGAGGTCTGCGTACGGAGGTACCAGAAGAACGAGGAGCACATCAGGAAACTCGACGCCAAATACGGTAATCTTGCCAACATGGTTGAGGGTCTTAGTCGCATCCATCAACCAATGTTGCCCGAGCAGGACACGCGACCTCAGAGCGAGGTCGAGAAGACCTCAAACGAGCGCGTGGAGAACTGGGCGCAGACGGTCAGCGCAACGGCCACGGATGATCCGGAGCGTACTGCTTTAGAACCTGAAGATGATCTGGACAGGCTGAGCCGTTTTGATCGGCCTATGAAGGAGGTGCGAGTAGGCGAGTCTCCAAGCCGCCCTTGGGGTATCTCAGTCCCAGTCTTCGACGCTCCAGCAGATTTCAATGGCTTAGACCGGCCCGAGTCTCCTCCACCGGCACCCGTGAAGATCCCTTCGTCGCTGTCCCCAGAAGGAACGCCAGCGAAGAAGGCAGGGAAATGCCCCTTCGATCATACGAAGATGGCAGAAATGATGAACGGCTCAAGCCCCATCAAACGCGAGGACAAAAGTTCCATCCGGCTTGACCGCATCCCGACGAGCAGCCAGACTTCCATCCCGGCGTACGAACCGCGTCCCGCGGCGAGCCAGCCAGCCTTCATCAACCCGGCTGAGCTAGACCACCGGAAGCAGGATAACAGGCCGCAGATGCTGTTCACAGGTCCGGTCTTCATCGGTTATCCTATCGAGGACGCGATTCGGTTTATGCAGAGTTTTCAGGGGCATCAGTGATTGTGCTTTAGGTTTATGTGGTCTCATGGAAAGGCTGGATGGGATGCATATCACGAATCAGGATCGGAGTTCGACTGTTTTAGCATGTCGCGCTTGTCATGAATTTGATGGCCAGGCAAAGTCAAGTGGCTGCCTCGACCACGGGGGGATTTGATTCGACGCTCGGGTCCTCATACACGCATACTTCCCGGGAAGGTCACATTGGACGGTTTGACGGTCTGGAAGAGCGTTAACGTAATGAATAATGTCTTTATTATTATTTATTTTTTAGCAGAGGCGCTGAGGTTTATGATAGCATTAGTTAGGCGTTAGGGTATGGGACAACAACAACAACAACGCGGGACATAGGAACGATACCCTTGATAGCAGGAAAAATTGAGGTCATTGCTTGATTTATAACAATAATTGCTGACAATGCCCTTCTTGCACCCTTTTTTTCGATTTACCTGCTTATCCCGTTCCAATTCCGTGTAACTAGTGTAATATGTATGCCATACAATCCCATCCCATCCCCTTCCAATCCCCCCCAAAAAATGCAATGAGCTGGCCTGTCTTATGCTCTTTACCTGTGCTGAACCTCCTGAACGCCAAGCATATCGTAATCCCATACATGGAAACCCTAGTCGAACTTTTCGCATTACAAAATATTTATCTATACCCTTAACGTTTCCCATTCTCGGCACCCTGGCCTGGCGCATCCGTGTCCTCGTCTCTGTACCCGTCTTCGAGGCCATCCGTCTCCCAGAGCGAGATATCGTCGTCGTCCATCAGCGCCGCCTCGTCAGCCTCGCCGGGCCGCTGCTGCCTGCGGCCCAGCACGCCCTCCTCTAGGTCCTCGTAGTTGAGCTCGGTGTCGTCGTCGACGATGATGCCGTTCTCGGCGGCCTCTTCCCTCGCGAGCTCCTTGGCGCGCGCCATGGTGCGGCGGTAGATGAACAGGCTCAGGGCGATGCCGACCATGGAGCCTATGAACATGCTGAGGTAGTTGACGACCTTGTCGCCGAGGCTCATCTCGTCGCCGCTCTCGGCGAGGAGGGCGAGGCGGCTGCCGATGAAGACGTGGACGAGCAGCTTCGGGGTGGCCATGGCGGTGGCGAGGGCGAAGCGCAGGGGTGTGATGCTGGGGATCGTGGCGAGGAAGCCGTTGCTCAGGCTGAAGGGCAGGGGGCAGAAGCGGATGGCGGCGAGGACCAGCAAGCCGTCGCGCCGCAGGACCTGGCCTAGCGCGACGAAGCGCTTGTCGGCGCCGACGAGGGAGTGCACGTAGCCGCTGTAGACGGTGCGGCTCGTCAGGAAGGCGGCCAGCGATCCGAAGACGGTAGCCCCGGCGACGATGGGCCACCCCCCGGGAAACCCGTACACGAACCCGGCGACCGTGACACAGGTGCTGTACCCGATCATAGGCGGGAAGCCCGAGGCGCACGTCATGAGGAACACGAGCACCCAGCCCCCGGGCAGCGCGCGCCAGCCCTTGGCCACGGGGCCCAGGGCCGTGAAGATGCGGTGCGAGTACACGAGGAACAGGACGAGCAGCACGTTGACGAGGACCAGGCCGAGCACGGCGAGCACGCGTTGCAGGGGCGAGAGGTTGTAGAACAGCTTGAGCATGTTGTTCGCCATGGACATGCTCGCGCGCATCACGCGGTGGCCCAGCGGCGCCTGGGAGTCGTTGTCGGCGGCGGACCGCGAGTACGGCGTCGAGAGCCGTCGGTTATTGGCCCCGGACGACGGGCGCTGCAGGTTCGGACGCACCCACGGGGGCACGGGGCCGTCTGCTCGAGGGGAGGGGGGAATTGGAGATGGGGACGGCGACGGTAAAGGAGAAGGCGAGGGCGAGGTCGATAGCGTGGGCACTTGCGGCCCGGATAAGGGATCGGATGACATGTTGGCGGGAAAACGCTCGTGCAGCTTAAGTTTTCTAACCGTCGTATCGGAAGGTACTCAGACCTTGTCAACTCATCGGTGTAGGTAGTTGAAGCCCAGATTGGAAGTACGACGTGGACGGGATATCCCGTGACGAGTTCGAGATCAGCAGTAGTAGAGTTAATTGCTTTGCAAATTAACAAACACTAGCTGTCCATACTTGCTGACATGAAAACAAACACGATGAGGAGGTGAGGAGATGAGGAGAACGTCGTAGGTATTGGAGGTTGTCAAGATCCAAGGTTAAAGTTAGGAAAGTTGAGAGGTTTCACTACCTACACGTTCGCAAAAGATGACAGGGACGAGTGTTGCTACCTATCCACATATTAACGTTTGGTAAGATTTAGCGGCTGAGAGCTAAAAAAGGACACCAATTAGAAGGGGACCATGCGTTGGGTATAACCGGTTGCATTGTATCTACAATGTACATAGCATTAATCCCTAGTTTATCATGTAATCCTAAGTATCTACATTTGTACCTTGCCCAGGAATGCAAGTACATCCATATGTATTACTCAGCTAGTCGATGATAGGTAAGATGGGTTGTGCTGCGTATGACAGCGGACTCAGCCACGACGGAATGCACAACAGAGGAGCATACATAGGTTGTAAACATATGATTTACATGAGGGAGATGGATGGCATCGGATCGCGCCACAATCTATGAAACACATGAACTCCTGTGTTACTTAACATCTGAGACTTCGAGGCGTCGTAACGCAGTAACTTAAGTATCAAGTATCAAGTACACATAGAACATTGAACAAATGTATTACATCATGCCCCGGTTAGTGCCGAGAGGTCGCGACCATCAAACCGCCCCGCGTCGGCCCGTGTATCTAGCCCCTTGGAGCTCTTATCTAGAGCTTCTTTTAAGGTCCATATTCAATAACGTTGCATCGATGTTCTCCAGTGTTTCCATAAAGATCAACGTCCTAATTGTTTAAGAGAATATTTCAGCTTTCTTTATTAGTTACTGTATCTGCTACTAGTCACCGGCTTCTATTTCCACTAGGTCCCTTGGGAGGATCTCGAACGAGGAGTCTAACTTTCCCATCGCCAATCTCAACGCCCTGGCTCAGGATATCAACGTCCTCCTTAGGCTCCTCCTTTTCCTTCGACTCCTCTCTAGCCAGGGACTTGTCCCAGCTTCGAGCATCGATTCCGAGAATGCCTCCCATGTTGTTACGATCTCCAGGGACTGAAAACTCACGGTACGCGTATCTCCATTCGTTGAGGAAGTTTCTAATCGCCTTGCCCACTTTATCTTTCCCATTCTTGCTGTGGTGACCGGTTCCGGTGATGGCATACACAGGCCTGCATTCTTTGCTGTTATCTAGAAGAACTCGCTCCAGATACTCGACAGCTTCATCCGGGTGTAAGCCGTGTAGATCCACGAATATTTCTGAGCTGGACGGGTTGTACTTGTTGCGCTCCTCGTATAATTCCCGTGCGGCCTCGCGGTGAGCTTTTCGCATTAGGTCGTTCTCGCTTTGACCTCGGAGACTAAGAGCCTTTGCCGCTCGTGCATCGTTGCGGTTCCATGCTTGTGCAGCACTAAGAGTACAATGCATTAGCTTGACGTCGTGAAAAGGACACTAAAATCCGACAAACCTTTGCAGGAACTTATTTCGGAGGCCACCATGCTTGATGGCCTCCTGACGAGCCTTCAGGTAGGCTTTGTTGGCTCTATCTCCTGTCTCTAACCATGGAATATGCTTAGGCATGGGGATAGCCTGGGCAGCTGCACTGTTCTCTCCATTCTTCACGTTCGTAGCACTTCCGTTGCGACCAATCCTCTTTGATTCTTGTCGGTTAGATGAGGATCCAGGCCCAGGAGACGGTGACATCTTTACAATGTCGGCTAAAGAGCTCGGGGGAAAGTTCTCCTTGTGACCATGACCGTGCCCGCCACGCTTGCCATGATGCTTCTTATTAGGTTTAGCAGAAGCAGATCCGAGAGAAGGGAATGCATCGTTGTCATCTATCGACGGTGCACTCATGCCCTCCTTTGTCTGGTGCCGACTTCCAGGTCGCGAACGCGGGCGAGATCCATCGCTACCTGCGTAACCATGTGGCTTTAGTCCGGGTGGGGGAGTAACACCAGCGGCGGGATAATTGAAGCTGGCGGCATAGGGGTTTAGTTCTGGAGTGGTTGGGCGAAGTGATGGGAACGAGCTGAAATCCTGAACCTGTAAATTTTGGCTTTTCTGTGGTGGTGTGCTAGTGCCATCCACATTAAGTCGGTTCATAAGATGAGCTGGATCATGGGAGAAAATACACGTATCTCCGGCCAGGCAGTTGCCCATGACCCAATACCTGATAGATTAGCACATGCAAGATGTATTAATGCAGGAACTCCGAACTTACTTGCAAATGTGATTACTGAGATCATGGCTGAATCGACAGTCTGCTCGGAGACACTGTCCAGTGGACAAATAGAACTTGCAGATTATGCCGGCCTTTTGCTGGGCTGATGGTGTTGTTGGCCTCCCGTCCGGTGTCATAGATTTTCCGATGAGAACGCTCTTGGATTCAGGAGTAAGTCCAGAAACATTCGTTGAATCCTGGCCCTGAGATTCCATTATTGATGCAATGGTAGCACTGAGGTCGTAGCCATGCATAGAGAGAGCTCCCTCGATCTCTTCATCGGTCTTAGACTGCCCGAGGATCGATCGCAGCATATCATACGGGGTCATGTCTGTCTGCTGAGCGGACACATACTCAGGGGCAGCGGCGTTCAGGCCGCTAGATGTGCCCACGGAGGAAGTAATACTGAGTGCATCGTCATTCACTAACCAATCAACATTTTCAGTTTGCGGGTCACCAAATATCTCTTGAGAAGGGCTCGTATCATTTGCAAACTCGTAGGCATTCAAATTCGGACTGTGTGGGATCACTGGAGCAGCAAATGCGAGCCGGGGTGACGGGCGCGGAGATGAGAAGGGAGATACGGTCGAGGATTTAGTGCGGCTGAGGTTGGTGGGAACAAAGCCGGGAGGTGCCAAAGGGCTTACTCCCAGTCGAGGGGAACCCGACAAAGGCGTCGAGGAACCCCGCCACGAGGCTGGAGAGGGACGGCGAAGTATGGTTTGTCGTATCGGGGGAGGTGAGGTCGCACTGCCTCCCCCTTCGCGATATCGCCATAGCACATCGAGTACTGCATTCTCCAGACTCGAACCATTTAATGTGGTTTCCTTCTTTAGCAGCTCCTCGAGTTTGTCCGTCTTGTCATCGTCATCGAGGTTCGGGTCCTGCAGGACAGGAAGGCATATCTCGAACGTCTCGTCGGACACCATGATTACGCGACCTGGGGTGGAACGGTGAGTTAGACAAGGTTTGGAAACAGGTAGCAAAATAAGGGGGATAAGCAGGACGGGTCGGGGGGCACCGATGAAATATATCAAGCACTTTTGACCCGTAAAGGAGATTGGCGAGGCCGGCCGATGCCAAGCATAAGCAAGCAGAGCTATGGTAGGTAGATAGTTAAAAGGAAGTAGCAAATAATTACCTATATAGTCCCGGATAGCCTTAATACGAAGGCGGGTAAGAAAGAGAGAAATAAGATAGGCGCAAGGGCGCAAAAGAAAAGGCGGAAGGTCAACTAAAGGATGGGTGCCACAGAGAATAAGCGACTATTCTCATTATGCAGATGCCGTGAGACGAGATTCGAGTGTATTGAGGAAGTGAAGAAAATGTCCTGACAAAGCAAGTAGAAGAAGTAGAACGACTGCGTGTCCGACGAGTATTGTTGCACTACGAATGTAAAAGAGGTATGTAAAATGGTATGTAGTATTCACATACACAGCCAGCATACATACATGTATGTATGGATGTACGTATAGATGGATGAATGAATGAATGAATCAGAAAGCCTTATAGGACCTCAGCTCCCAAGACTGGCCTGGTTGCCTTGAAGTTGCACTTGCGTGTCGCGGGAACAGGGAGGCTTTCACAGGAGAGACTTGGGAAACCAGTCAAGTTAGAAGGTCTGAACGACTTGATGCAATCATGTGGGGGGGCTCAGCTAGGTAATATTAACGACCACTAATACTAAGTGCCCGGCACACTACTACGCAATACCGTATACGGTACTTAGCGAACCTATTAATTACATATCAATTACACACCAATATTACAACTCCGCAAGGTACATATACCTTACCCTAAGGTACAAAAACTCAAAGTTTTGGTCGGGGGCCGGGCTTTGTCTCGAAACGCCCCGTCCCACTAAGACCTCCGTATAACACATCATCAATGTAGTGCACTGGTCGTAGTAGGCAACTTATTATTAATGTATTAGTGTCTCAATACGTGCGAATGAACCTCCCCTACGTCTCTAATTTTGAGCACATTCTACACCGAAATGCTTATACGGTATGTCAGAGTTTCATTAGCTTGCTATAAATCGAACTATATTTCATAGAGGTTTTAACGATTGATTCTAAAAGAATAGTCTAGGTATCCTAGACCGTAAGCCTTATCAGAAATGCAAAAATGAGGCGAGATAGGATACACCGGTGTCTTACAGTTTACTTCAATGATCCGAATTGCTGTGCCTCGACCGGAAGCAGGTAGAACTTAGAAGGTTTCTCGGACTGAAAGCCACTTACATTCTTCCCGGCGCCACTCAGCCCCCTACAAGCAACAAGATGCCGGCTTGGGACCGAATGCGGTCGGTCTTATCTGCATTTCAGGAACACATACATAGTTCTTGTAATACCCCCACGCTTATCAATGAGTTCAATAGTTCTTCAAAGTGCTGTAGTCATGTTAACCTTATGGGAAATGAGGAATCTTTAGATATTGTATAGTCTCAAGGTATCTCATCCTCATCCTCGTCCCCGAAGCCGAAACTAAAGCCACCACCATTCTCCTCGGCCTCGTTCGTTTTTCCGATTGCCTCCTCCCATTTTCGTTTCTTACTCAGATTCCTTCGCTCTAACTCTGCAAGAGCGTCATCTAGAAGATGAGGATATTGAGCTTTCAACCGCTGCTCAAAAAGAGCATATGGGCTTTCAATGTTTCTCTTGAATCCGGTAACCTGATCGGGCCTATCTCTAAGAAAAGAGAGCACATCTGCGAGATGTGAGTTGGGCACAAAGTTCTGAGTAAGAGCTATGCCAGCCTCAAGATTGACAACCAAATGCCACCAGCCGCTAGGCACATGTAGGA
This sequence comes from Jackrogersella minutella, assembly GCA_022578535.1. Classification (NCBI taxonomy): domain Eukaryota; kingdom Fungi; phylum Ascomycota; class Sordariomycetes; order Xylariales; family Hypoxylaceae; genus Jackrogersella; species Jackrogersella minutella. The sequence continues at coordinate 32,894 of MU388188.1, forward strand.
TTTCGCCTGCTTTACAGACTCCTTCCACGCAACCTGGCAACACACGTGCTTCCGCGTGGAACTCAAGTAGCCATTCAGCTATGCTAAGAGGACTGGTCACCTCGCTGTTATCTTCTGAAACATAGACGCCTGGAACTTGCGCCGTCGGGGGAAACACTATAGCATATACGGTCAGTCGGTTTCATTCGCTATGTATCTCACGAGCTATTTCAAACCATGAGGCTTCATGCTCTGATACTAAACAAGGTGGATTCGGGGAAATACTTACTAATCCAATATTTTGAACCTTCCAAAACAGCATTCCAGGCACTAGTTGCGTTTGGATCCTTGTGGAAAGTTGAGCCGCTACGCTTGGGGCCGACGATAAGCCAGCGGTGAGCTGGTCTTTCTTCACCGAGCAACTCAAACAAATCTTGGCCAAAGCACTCGGGTGGCCAGTATACAGCGTCCGTAGCTTGTCCGATCCGAACATCCATCTTCTCCGCGAATCCCTTATCAAATAGATACAGCGGGCTTTCATCCTCGTTATTCAACATGTATTCGTGGTAAAGCGAGAAAGGCCAATCTACAGCTTCAGCCCGGAACTCGACGTTTGAGTATCTCTTAGTCAATTCCGGGATACTCCAGTCCCCACATACTGGCCATCGTTGAATGCAATCAGTCAAAATGAATGGCTTACTGCTCCAACTGCGAGCAAAGTCATCGTAGCTAAGCTGTTCGAAACGTTTGATCTGATTTGCTTTGGAGATGCAGGAAGAATATTTCCCGAGAGCAATATAAGTGCAGGCGAATGGTCTATGTATGACATCTGAGAATACATTGCTGCAGTCTATTTCCGCTCGCCAACCAGAAGGGATATTTAGAACCGTGTTTCTCCATGAACCTTTCCACGCCGTGGCTTGGAGATTATCCCTGGACGAATCAGTCAGGCGGCACATAAGATATGTTGACTCTTCCATCAAGGAGTCATTCTATGACTCTTGGTGTCCACATGGTTATAGACTATTATGGACTATTACTTACTCGAGAAATAGTGCTTTCCATAACTCATCTAGTTGACAAAAAGCATAAAGAAAGTGACAAGTGATCCCAAGTTTCTTCAATGATGGGATATCGAAGTACTCGAGTATTTGTAGAATCATCTCATCGGGAAGTCGACCCAATGAACCAAGGGATTGACGGGCAGTTGGGCCAGATGCGAAATACTGGTTCCCAAGTGGTTTGACGCCAAGGGGGTGAACTGGAATAGAATCTGATGATATTCCGGTGATTGACATGACCAATTCGCCTCCATTTGCTATTGCACCTCCACTAACACCAGCTCGAGTGACATCCTTTGTTAGTAGCATGGTCGGTACCTAGAATTTGACAGCCAAGTAACTGCCCCTTTAGGTCAAGTTCTTAGTTGAAAACGCCGTATGTGTCTGATATCATTGGAAGGAAAAGGGTTTGCCACAAAAATATAATATGTGAGTCACAAAACTATGCAGGCATCGTTATCTCGTCCAGACTCAATATTGAAAGGTGCAAGTCTATAATACTCTGTTTTTGTGGGACTGATATTGAGAAAATGCGCATGTTCCAAAATTAAAAAAAAAAATTAATGTTCAAATAAAAATAAAAATCAGTCTAAGGGGAGGTACATCCATAGTAGTATGGATGGAGGGGTAATTGCCATGTACATACTGTACCTAGTTGCTGTACGGATCTGTACAGCGTAGAACCTTCCAAGGCATGTCCTGTGCATTTAAGCATAAGCCCCGCATCGAAGGTTTTCCCGGCGTTTACCCCCACTCAAATTTTTTTTTTACTACCTCTCTACTAAGTCAACTTCACTACACTTGGACTTTTCTTCCCACCTTCGATTTTTCTAAATCGTCACAAATTAATCAACACACAACGTAAATTACAACCCACAGTCGGATTGTTTCGCTCTCCTTCGTCGAGAGTATTCAGTCCATTCTTTTCACACATTTACTTTCTACGCGAGACGACTTGCCTTTGTGCAAAGTTCGTGCGCCCATTTCATACATAACCCCACCAAGATCGTCACCCCAAGCAAAGTCCTCTGAATTCTAAGCTGTGCTTGGAATTCGAGAGGTCGCATCGATCTATTACTTGTAATCATGGCTACCGACAAGGGGCTCGAGGATATCGAGCAATCCCAGATCGAGTCCAACTATGACGAGACCGTCGACTCTTTTGACGAGATGAACCTGCGAGCCGAGTTGCTACGAGGTAAGAGGCGCCGCCCCTATTAAATTTTCTATGAAAATTTTCGCGACTAATCATTTTCTACAGGTGTCTACGCTTATGGTTTCGAGCGCCCTTCTGCTATCCAGCAGCGCGCCATCATGCCAGTCATCAAGGGTATGTCTTTTGTTAACCTATTTACCCCACCACTTGATGCGCCAAATACTAATCCGCGACAGGTCACGACGTAATTGCGCAGGCCCAGTCCGGTACTGGCAAGACCGCCACCTTCTCCATCTCGGTTCTCCAGAAGATCGATCCCAACGTCAAGCAGTGCCAGGCACTTATCCTCGCCCCTACCCGTGAGCTGGCTCAGCAGATCCAGAAGGTCGTTGTCGCCATCGGCGATTTCATGAGCATTGAATGCCATGCCTGTATCGGAGGAACCAGCGTCCGTGAGGACATGAAGGCTCTTCAGGATGGTCCCCAGGTCGTTGTTGGCACACCCGGCCGTGTCCACGACATGATCCAGCGACGTTTCCTGAAGACTGACGGCATGAAGATGTTCGTTCTTGACGAGGCTGACGAGATGCTTTCTGTGGGTGCCCTTTCCTATAAAAATTTCATATTATTCGCCACTAGAAATACTAATATCACTGTCTAGCGTGGTTTCACTGAGCAAATCTACGACATCTTCCAACTTCTTCCCCAGTCGACCCAGGTTGTCCTGCTGTCCGCTACCATGCCTCAGGATGTTCTCGAGGTTACGACCAAGTTCATGCGAGACCCCATCCGCATCCTTGTCAAGAAGGCCGAACTCACTCTCGAGGGTATCAAGCAGTTCTACATCGCTGTCGAGAAGGAAGATTGGAAGCTCGACACCCTTTCCGATCTCTATGAGACTGTGACCATCACCCAGGCTGTGATCTTCTGCAACACCCGCCGAAAGGTCGACTGGCTTACCAGCAGGCTCACTGAACGTGACTTTACTGTCTCGGCTATGCACGGAGACATGGACCAGGCCCAGCGAGACCTCATCATGAAGGAGTTCCGTTCTGGATCTTCTCGTGTCTTGATCGCCACTGATCTTCTGGCCCGTGGTATCGATGTCCAGCAGGTGTCTTTGGTCATCAACTACGACCTGCCTGCCAACCGTGAGAACTACATCCACCGCATTGGTCGTGGTGGTCGTTTCGGCCGAAAGGGTGTTGCCATCAACTTCGTCACCGCCGACGATGTCCGTATGATGCGTGAGATTGAGCAGTTCTACAGCACTCAGATCGAGGAGATGCCTATGAACGTTGCCGATCTCATCTGATCGTATATCGTTCTTCTTGCCGGCAGGGGTAGTCTGTCCCATCATGAGGATAAAATGGCACGTCCTTCTACATTTGACTACGAGGTTTCCGGGAAATGAACAGGCGAAGGTTTGATGTTTCCGTCCAGCATGGTTTCTTTGACAAATATCATCACGTCTCGTCGACGAGCCGTGGTTGATACGGGGGAAAATGACGCATTCGGGCATTTGTGGCTAGGTATCTAATACCTAATACGGTAATGCATGACCTTGATGATAGGGGTTGTGGACCAGGTAATTGCTTTATCCGTGTTGTTCTGTACCTAGGTCACCAAATGCTTTCCTAAATAAACGTTCTGAAATTACATTGATTGCGTTTCTTCGCTGTGAATAATTGTTTCTGGTCTATCCCGCCTTTGTAAATTATACATGTACATTAGTTAACCTTGGAACCTTCCTCTGCACACAGGTATAAGTAGGTATTGCCTGAAGATTGGATAAAGACTGCCGTGTGGAAAGAGGAAGCCAGGGTAAATTAGATTATATCGTACGCACAGTGCCTTCCTTGAGTGTATACCTTATATAGCCCACCGTCATCAACCTTAATATTGAAAGCTCTCCAGCTTCTGCTTCAATCAACTTTAATCTTCCTTCCATTACAAACAACAGGCTCCTAGCTTCATCCTACATCATGCATCCCACAGAAGAAACACAGAGGCTTGTCAAGGCTGCTGGCTTGGAGGAGAAGCTCCAGCAACCTGAGAACCAGCTGAATACCCTGAGACTTCTCCAAGCACTTACGATTAAGGAGATTTACAGCACCAAAAGGCAATTGGACACAATAGAATCCGATTTCACCAAGCTCCAAGAAGCCAACGTTGCCGGAGGCAGTCGCAACGAGTGTATCGAAAGGCAACTAGAAGAACTTCGAGGAGATAGAGAGAACTTCCGCCTTCTAATATCCGAGGCTGAAGCAACCACTCAAAACACCAAAGACGGTCTCGAGGGCCTCCGCACCAAGGTTAGCGATGAGTATTTCAAACTGACGGCGGACAATGCCAGGTTCGGCAAGGATATCAAGACACTAAACAAATATATTGATCATCACCGAGAAAAACTATGTACCGTCGAGAAGGCCCTCGAGAGTTATCAGTCAAAACTACCCAGATCTCAGGAGATTAGTAAAATAAACGAGACGTTGGCTCGCGTAGAGCCCTTGGTGAAATCCATATACGAGAAACTCGATACTGTATCCAAACTCACTCACGACCAAAAGGAAGCATTGGCGGAAACTATCAATGATCAAGCGCAGATCCGCCGCTTTCTTGACGCTTTCATTCCCAAACAAGAGAGCTTCTTCCGCTTCCTCGAGAAACTTGCCGACGTAAATTCTTCTACAATGCCAAGTGGTAAGTCTAAACTACGAAGACGATGTTGTCCGAGTACTGACCGATCCTTACTAGAATTCCCCCGAGCTGGGGCGAACGAAGGAGATTACAACCAGCTGATGAATCTCAGCTCATCGGGACCACACCCACCGCAGAAGGCAGTCCTGATGCTTGAACAGTACAACCACTTTAGTAACTCGTATCGAATCAAGCGCCCCAAAAGCGAGGCCAAGTTCATCAGGCAATTCCTCAAGAAAATAGACCACAGAGCAGCGTGGCTGATTCAGATGAAGCTTCAGCAGGATTACCCCGAGCTGGTAGAGACACTCGAGCAGGCCGAGACGAGCAACAAGACGGACGTTATGATATTTTTGAATATGGAGAAGTTGAGCTGGAACCATGTCAAGATCGTAATGCGTCGTATCAATGGGAAAGAACTGTTCAGCATATTAGAGACGACCGAAGACGAGGAGCTAGGCATATGTTTACCGCGCTATAGGCCGGAGATAGAGATACTATAACCGAGTATCATGTGTAGCCTTTTACCTGCAGTAGAAAAGCCTCTAATCATAATCATTAAGCCGTTTAGTTCGTCACAGAAATCTTTTGTATCACTTACTACCGCCACCATGGACAATCTCAGCTAGCGTTTGTGTACACGAGGACGGTGTTTCCCTAATATACTCGATGAACGACATTTACCAATTCTTTTCTCTTTTCTGTACGCATGTACCGTGTGCTACCTCCCTACCTATCAACTTCGTAAACCCAGGCGAAGATGTGCCATTTAATCAAGGCCAAGGTCCTTCGTGTGATCTGCTAGCCCAGTGGTGTCCAGGCCCGTGTACTTGTTGATCCAACCCAACACTTCTCTGTGCCAGACAAGCGAGTTTTCGGGCTTCAATACCCACTATCGCAGATTTTGAGATCAGTATTCGCCGTTTATCAACACTTGTATGTATGAATATTCCCAAGACTTACATGGTTCTCATCAGGGAACATCAAAAAGCGACTCGGAACGTCGCGGGTCTGGAGGGCTGCGGGCAACGTAAGCAATTCGGCACAGGACAAACGAATATATGTTACTCGCAACGGTCCACGTACCATTAAACGCAGCCAAGCCCTCCGAGATGGGCAAGCGGTAGTCCAGCTCGCTGTGTATGACGAGCTGGGGGGTGGCCCATTCGCCGACGTGCGCGGCGGGGTCCCAGCGCGAGTAGCCGTCGTGGTTCTCCCACAGCGCGCCGCCGAGGTCGTGCGCGGGGAAGAAGAGCTCCTCCGTCGCCCAGTTGTTGAGGGTGCTGAAGATGCCGTCGTGGCAGACTAGGGCTTTGAACTTCCGGCCCAGGGGGTGGCCTTGGATCCAGTCTTGAGAGCGGGGGAGGGTGTTGTTGTTAGTATGGTTTGAGGAGAAAGGGGTCGGGAAAGGGTATTGGAGAATAAGGCTTACTGATCATGTAGCCCCCGTAAGAGGCGCCCAGAGCGACGGCGTTGGTCGTGTCTATGTAGGGGATGTTATCCTGGATGTGCTCGAAGCAATTCACCACTATAATATCCTAAGTTAGTAATTTATCCTACGATAGCGAGTCTGGGGAGCAATTTTCAGGGTATAGTCCTGAGTAGAGAACCCATTCCTGGAACAAAAGGGATGATCAACTCAGAACCCTAGCACTCACAGTCATGATAAGGACGCCCACCCCAATCCTTAGTAATCCCATCCGTAAACGCCTGTCCGTAGCCGGTGCTGCCCGTCGGATTCGGCATCACGGCGACGTACCCCTGCTCCGCGAAGATCGCGGGATTCCACCTCGTGCTCCAGCTCTGGCCCCAGGCGCCCTGCGGGCCGCCGTGGATGAGGAAGGCGAGGGGGTACTTCTTCTCGGGGTCGAAGTCGGAAGGCTTCATGACCAGCGCGTGGACGTCGTACTCGCCGGCGCCCCGGAACCAGAACTCGTCGACCTGGCGGCCCGAGAGGCCGAAGGACCGGCCCTCCTTCGAGCTCGACGACACGAGGCTCTGCTCGCTGGACTCCGGGTCGAGGATGGAGTAAGAGCTGCTGTCGACGAGCGAGGTGCTCGTGAAGAAGATCCTGCCGTCGTCCTTGCCGAGGTTGTGGAACTCCCCCACGGCGCCGTCCCGCGTCAGCGCCTGTGGGAGCTCCTTCGCCAGCACCGGGCTCGACGGCAGCCGGTGCAGGACCTGGCGGCCGTCCTTCTCGGCCGTGACGTACAGCGCCGCGTCGTCGCTGCTCCAGGCCACACCCTCGGGCCGCAGGTCCCACCCGCCCTCGCCGTCGGCCGTCTTGTAGAACTCCTGCACGTTGCTCAGGTCCTTGACGTCCGGGATGAGCAGGAGCCGCCACTTGTCCGACTCGTACTGCTTGTTGCGCATGCGCTTGAACGCCACCTTGCTCCCGTCGTGCGAGAACACCGGGGTGCCTGTGTACCCCTGCAGCTCGCCCGTCTTGACGACCTGCGGGAACGGGGCTTTCGCCTCCGTGAACGTCTTCAGCGGCACGTAGTAGAGGTCGGTCTTGGTCCACAGCGCGGGGTTCAGCTCCGGGTCTTTCGACACGAAGACTATCCCCTCCTTTCCGATGTCGTAGTCGCTGGCGTCCCCGAAGGGTGGCACTGGGCACTCGAGCTTCGTGCCGGCTAGTGCGTTTACCAGGCCTGGATCCTGCAGCTTGTAAGATCCTCCCTCCTTCTTCAGCGCCCCGTAGAAGAGACCCTGCTTGTTCTTGGACACGTATGAGTCCCAATGCCGCACGAACAGGCCAGTGTAGACCTTAGCGGATGATAGAGGTTTCTTCTCATCCGTCTGATCTAACAGTTCGCCAGATGATGTAGTGGGGGCCGAGCAGGCAAAGGCTATACTGCCATTGCCGATATCCTTTGCCTTGATATCAGATACTGCGGTGTTGAAGCTGGTGATCTCATATGGACTGTGTGTATCTGTAAGTTTGATTCATCTACTATGCCTGCCCACCGCAAGATGAGATAGAAGGTATTGATATACTCACTCGGAACCCGGCTTGGTGGCATCAGCCACCAGCAGAGACGTGGTAGAGTCTGCACTCTTCAAGAATACAAATTCGTTCTCCGAAACCCACGTTGGCTCGGAATAAGTCGAGTTGCTAAATAGCACAGCCGACTGGCGAGTCTTGATATCCAAGACCTTAATGGCGGCCTTTTTAACGTGTGTCTCAAAAGAGTACTTAGACTCTAATAAGCAACATCTATTAGCTTCACCTCGAGTTAGACATGGCATCCCGGTTCGAGGGCGTACCGGTAAACAGAGCTAGGGTGCCGGTAGAATTGGGCACGGCTGCGCTGCGGCGTGGAGCGGAGAGGAGCACCTCCGGAGTGAATTTGGTGGCCATAATCGTCATCGTGGCAAGAGAGTCGAGGATTGATGATCCGAAACTAAGTATTAATAAGAGTAGGTTCTAGTAGGATAACTCAGAAACAAGGTAATTCTCGACAAGTCATCACAACAACCATTTTAGGAAGCTCCCTCTCTGATCAACGTATTCGTTCGTCTCTGCTCCCACCCGTTCATCAAAGGTGTCCACTGTGATGGTTAGGTAGTACTTAGGTAAATAACGGGATATTTCACCGCTCCCCGCACATTTATAAAGGGACAAATATACTCTTAATTGCATAGCATTAGGCGATTCATAAACCGAGCCTAAGCCTTATATCTGGGTCTGTATGTTATTCAGGTATAGCTTTACCTACCTCCTAGCTGCCCAGGCTAGGTACCAGGTAGCTTCGATATTGATATATTGGCTTAGCTTAATAACCAGACACCGCATTTAATTGCTATTTCTTTGACAGCTACCTAGCTAGTCTCGTCATCTTCCAAACGAAGACTGCTATCCTAGGTGGTAAGGAGGTAAATCCTACTACGCCACATATCATATGCTGAATCCCAGTCTTCTTCGCAAACCACTCGCAAACCTAGATCACCGGGTATCTTAGGAGAAGATGCAACGGCGCGAGCCGAGAGACTCTCCTCTTGCGAAATCAAAGAAGCCTGACCCTGCTATCTGCTGTCGCGAACCAATAGACCAAACGCCATCCATACCCCCAAGCAAACGCCGAAACCATGCGAGGAAAAGGAACCCAGGAAAGACCAGCCATAGCCTTTTGAACCGAACATAACATAACGGAAGTGCGCGGCATGTCACTTCCTCGAGGCGCCGAAGTGGGTGCGCACCTTCTTCGCATCGCGGGAGTCCGTCTCGCTGTCCTCTCCGTCGGCGTCCTTGTCCTTCTTCGACGAAGCCCTCTTCTTCGGGGGCTTGGCGGCCTTCCCTGAGGTCTTCTCCGTCGCGGAGGTGGGGGTTGGCTGGTTGGAGCCGCTGTCCTTGTCCTTGCTGTTCGCGAACGTCGTGGAGACGGGGGTCGGCGCGGCTGGGGTCGAGGTTGCGGATAGGGCTTCGACGTTGTCAGGCTGTAAGAAAAGCGAAACGTTAGCATGTGTTGGATAAGAGTCGAAAGGTAGGTAGGAGATGTAAAAAAAAAAAAAAAAAAAAAAAAAAAAGACGAGGCGAGACGTACGTGAAGGCTGTTATGGGAAATAGAAGAGCGCGACCATATGTAGTCTTCGTCCTTTAGCTCGCCTTGCTTGCGCTGAGCGGCGGAGCTTGTGCCCTTGATGTAGTTGTCGAACCCCTTGACGATGTTGCCGAAGCGCGTGTTGTTCAAGTACTTGGCCTCGAGGTCGACGATGTTCTGTTCTAGTGCTGCCTGCCATTCTATGTTCAGCTACTTACGCGTCTAGACCTGATGCGACGTGACTTGACTCACTAGTTGGCGGTCTTGCTGTTTCCGTTTCGCTATAAGCTCCTTAAGATTCTGGCGTTGCTTGTTGTACTCTGCAAGGGCCGCCTGGCGATCGCCGTTGGTAGCTGTACTAGCACCAGGTTGCGCGTTCTCCGTCATGATGAGGTATTATGGCTGCTGCTGCTGCTGAAGATGCAATTACTGTCACATTGATTGATTGAAAATTAAAGATCAGCTTTTGAACATTCACAGAGTTGATGTATTTTGTATCCACTTTTTATTTGCGATGCATCTAAGCGGGTGATTATGATCATGCAAGCAACCCCGATAGGTACATGTATTCAATACCTAATTATCCCCAACTTCTATCTACATACATAATAATATCATAAGATGCCTTCCATATGCCATACGATAGATGATATATCGATTTCGTCTAGTCTGACTACCATCGTAGATAATACCTTCTCGAAACTTACTAGGCTTCATTTTCAATTATTTGGAAGTCCTCACGGTTCCAATATATGAGATTATTTGTTAAGCTGTCAGTCCTTACTGCGACTCTGAAATACTAACCTAGATCTCACAATTATATCTACCATCTAGCCTAGGGAGTAATCAACCGCTCAAGCATATGACTATCAATAGTAATACTCTATCTGAACGTACCATTACGAGACCAATGGCTCAAGGGCACATGCAATTTTGTTCGTACAAGTGCGGAGACGATAGCATGCACGGGCTCCCAGGTAAATTCGAGTTTTGGAGCAAGTTCTATTGTCTCATCATCTATCTGCTATTTGCCAAACTTCATGAGCTCAAACGCGACGCATATTTTGTGTGACTAACCTCGAAGCCATTACCAAAACATCAGAGTCAAAACTAGACACCCACGGGCTATATCTTGCCTCCGAGGATGACCGGGTCTGCAAAGTCCTGTGAGTCTGGGAAGATTAGCCTCACCCCTTGACGTTGTCCCTACTTGAGGTGCTTCTCATCTTCTTTATTCGCTCCTTTAGAAGCTTTTCTCGTAGCACGTTGGCTCGCTGCTGCGGAGTCTTGGTCTGATGAAGAAATACGAGTGTCAGTTCTCCATCTGAACGTCACAAACATAAGACGGACCACCTAAGAAGAGGAACGAACCTCATCGGCCGTCGAGGCCGCGCGGTGTTTGGGAGGTTGGGGTCTGTCTTCATCTTCCGAAACATCAGCTGATCTGTCACGGGTGCGAGGGGAGTCGGCAGAGGAACTCCGCTTTCTCGAAGGGATATCTCTAGCTTTGTTATCCTCTCTGCTCTTTCGTGGACTTCTCTGTCGCGACCGCCTTGCCTTCTCCGACGGTTTTGGTGGGGATTGGCTTCGAGTTGGAGATCGTCTTAGCCTCCCACGGCGGTTAGGCGAGGGGCTGTGACTGATGAGCTCACGAACTGGTCTGCGTCTAGGGCTACGACTGCGTGATCGTGAATAAGATGATGACGAGGAACGACTCAGCCGTCGTGTGTCTCGGCGTGGAGGGGTCCTTGAGCGGCTTGGGGAGTCAGAATACCTGCGCCTTTTGGGCGCTGGCGAGCGGGATCTGCTACTGCTGGCACTGCCTGGCGAGGAGGTGTTTCTGCGGTCATCTCTGCGAGATCTGTGATCTCTTGCTCGCACCGGAGATCGGTCTCGCTTTGCTGAGTTCCTGTAGCGAGGTGGCGACCTACGGCTCCTGGAACGACGACGTGGTGGGCTGGGCGATCGCCGACTACGGTTGCTAGCTGTGCTACGTGATCGAGACCGAGACCCAGAGTCCCTAGATTCTGGGCTCGCCGAACGGGTTGGAGAACGACCGCGCCGAAGTTCTGGCCGACTTCCGCGGCGATCTTGAGGTATATAGCGGTCACGATTGTTGTAATACGAATCCCGCTCTCGTCTTGGGGGCGAAGGGGATCGATCGCGGCCTCGGCCAAACCCTCTACCGCGGCCACCAAAAGCTCGATCGCCACCACGTCTTCCGCCGCCGCGCCAGTTGTCACCGCGTCCACCACGGAAGCCACGATCCCGGCGTTCTCGATCTCGGATGTCTGATAATTCGCGATCACGGCGTTCTTGGGTTTCTCGTCTGATTCGTAGCTCCTCGGCAGCTTTATCTGCATCGATCTACCAACAGTCAGTAGGGCATAAATCACTCTAGGTAGGCGGATGTAATACCTTCTCTTGGATGAGCTCCTGCTTCTTCGCCTCTAGGAGCTCCTTGGGCACACCCTGCGGGCTAGATTGGGCACTCAAGCAAAGATTCCAGAGATCTTTGCAGAACGGGGCAGTATCTTTGTCGAGGAAGCCAGTAAGCTGAATCTGCATAGACTTGATATCGGGCTGTGTCATCTAACGTTAGTATGGCTTAGTTGATTTGAGCACGGTAGCAAGAGTGCGCTCACGTATCGGGGACCCTCAATCAAGTTAAAGCAGAGCTCTGTAACGACATCATCTTCAGATCCTAATATCTCCGAGATCTTGCTTGCAATCCATCTGTAAAGATCTTAGTCAGTTGTTGTTAAGCCACCGCAGGACGCGTAGCAAGGTACGAACTTCTTCATGACCTGTAAGTTGACCTTCTGCATGTCAACTTTCTGATTGAACTCGATAGGAAACTTTGTCGCTCTTAAGAGCTTCGCGTCAACGCTGCTCGCCATGTTGCGCAACTAGAGGTGGCAACTACAAGGCCTGCTGCTGTCCGGTGGTAACGCGAGAAAATAAAGAATGAAAGATTTAATAAAATGCAGGACTAAAAAAATGACGTCTGGATAAACGCCATCTGGCCTGGTCAAATGTTTCAGTGGTTTGGGGGTCAAGGTTGGATTCAAAAACTTTCCTTCCAGTTGGGGGCAACTGCCCGCCGGAGCGACACTACCTAGCATTTGTATCGGAATGTTGGCCCGTGCGTATTTTAAGCCCGGAAAGCGGAATCCCGTACCAGATATGTAATTGTTAAGGTAAAGCTCCTCTTAGCCTGATAATTACCGGTAGTGCAATAATATCAATACCTAATATCGCCAATGCCTAGGAAGTATGTTGAAGTTACCTAAAAATGCATACCTAGGTAATTTTCGTTGAAAACTTATATCTTTCTTTGAATAGGACATCAATATTACATTACTAACCTCGGAAGAGTTGTATCATAATCAATATAGGCACCCTACCATACATCCGTAGGCCCAGTACGTAGCATGCAGATACGATATACTCAACCCCGTGTATGCACTTGCCTGAATAGTCACAATATCCATGGCTTATTGGTCAATTCGCAGTTGTTCTAGAAGCATATCACGTTCTTCGCCATACAATCTTCCTACACATGTATGCGTAGCGAGTCATCCGTTAATATAATTGTCTACCTATCATGGCAAATCATAGAAGATACGAGACATGTTTGCATATGAATAAGTTACATCAATGGCAAGTGGCACAGGCTGCAACCCATCAGCGCGAAAAAAAAAAAAAAAAAAAAAAAAGTCGTCTTATGACGCAGATGATTGACTTAGGTACTTGAGACCAACAACGTGAGGTCATCTTACTTGTAAGACACGATCCGGATATTGCCATAACATTCGAATAATACCTCATTCTCGCAATGCCAGATACTACCCCTTTGTTAGGTCGAAGGTGCTAGGCATCTCGGACACATGTGTGGCAGACGATGAAATGCAATTTCTAACAAAGTTGAGCCTCTGAAGCTCTGAAATTCATGAAACTGCCGTAAGTCCAAGTCAACGCTGCGGGGCGTTATACCGTGTATCTGTATGCCGCTTTATCATAACAATATTAATACCCATCGATAATGATCGATATTCGCCCATACATGTAATCATTTCTTTGATCAAAGTAACCGACCCAGTAAACCCAGTGAACCCAGTATAACCTTCTCAGTCATGTTCAGCCAGTTCATACGCCTTTTGTCCCAGGAGCACCCACGCTCATTCATGATGATTGCTTGCTTATCCGCTTCCCTTCATCCGCTTGGTCCTTTTTATAACGCCAATAATGACCATTGATGCAGTTGTTCATTAAAAAGAGTATCCGAAGGATTCAGTCGAACTCAGTCGAACAATATCGTATATTTCACTTAGGGTAACTTAACCGGTTTACTTCTTTCCGGTCTTTCCTGTGTTCCTGAGATTGCTGCTTTGCAGCCAGCGCGTTGATCTTCTCGCGTGCCTTCACCAGACTGCTGTTGTCCTGCTCCCTCAATTTGGCCCGGATTTCGTACAGGGAGAGGAGCGTAGAGGCCCTGTCAATGTCGGTATCGGGCCCGTTCCCAGAGGGACTGCCCGGCATTGATGGCGACGCGGAGTTCGTTCTGGTCAATGGCGGTGTGAGCATGCGACGGCCGAACTTGTCCGTCATGCGCCCGGCAGGAGACATGACCCTGTTCTCGGTGGCGGGGACGCTGAGGCTTCTGGGCTGTTGCTCCAGCTGAAGCTGGCTTTTACGATCTAGTGTCCGGTTGGCGCTCACTAGATTCTTTGATGCAGATTGGTCTTGCTATAGTTGATCATGTCAGGTTAGAGGGCAAGATTCTAATCAGTGATTTCGGTGTGTGGAAGAGGAGGCGACCGGGAAAATCACATACAGTTGCTTGGAGATCATTGAGATCAGCCAGCATTTGTGCTAGCTGTAAAGCTTCCATAATGTCGCATTCGACAAAGAACCACCAAAGAAGGTGATTGTTATGGATATAGATCCTAAATAAGGATCAAACCTGTGAAGTGTTCTTGCGCGACCTGGTCAACTTTAAAGTCGTTTTTGAAGTTGCAAAGTTAATGTTAGGATGAAAAGAAAAACAGGTTGGTCTTGTGATGATATCAGGTATTATCAAAGGTGGATTCAAGGGTTTTTGAATTTTTGAACTTTTTGCAGGGTCCTGGAGAATGGAGGTGAGAGAAATATGGAAATTATTTAACTCAGTAAAGCGTTGTGGAGTACGCTTTCCCCATGGCCCAGACCTGGCTAGTCTGGTCCCGGACGGCGGACGTTCTATAGAAACTCCCCCCACGTTTTAGATCCCACCCCACCTGGCATGCAACAGTGAACGCCGTGGTGCCGCACCGGATGCATTGAGGTCGTGCACGCCTAACATTATCTAATCCGAACATACATGTATCATGGATGTAACTTGTAAGCAGTACGTACCTCGTAGTACCGAGCAGCAGGAAGCTTTTTGTGCTAGGGGGAGTGCCGCGGGCACGCCTTCGGTCATCCGTCCAATAGAATAATACCACCGCTTCGGAATAGTGCGAGGGCTTTAATTAATCCCGTCACTAGCGACTCGTAGCTTTTCAGAGCCGAATATCGGGATATTGTAAAAGTCGTCGTCACTGAGGCATTGAATCTCCGCATGCGTTGCCGAACCAGCTTGAAGTTATAAAAAGCCCAGTCGTAATTGAAGCAGGTACTCCGGAAGATTTCCCCGTTATCACACTCTTTCTCTCGTATGTAAGTCAAGTAGTAGGATTCGACGATCCTGCTACGTGCCCCTATTAATGGAAATCCTGTATTGCTAACTATGGCTCTTAGAGGACAATGAATGTTTTCCGTCGCGGCATGGCGTCAGTGGCTTCTTTGAAACAGGCTGGCAAGGTCGTCTGCATCGGACGCAACTATGCGTGAGTAAAACATTCATACTCATCCCACGGCAGGGGGTGTCAGAGGGCTTAACATTAATTTGGTTTGTGCAGTGACCATATCGCCGAGTTGAACAGCGCCAGGCCCAAGCAGCCTTTCTTCTTTTTAAAGCCTACCTCTTCAGTTCTTTTACCTGGAGCTGGCCCAGTCATTCAACCCAAAGGTGTAAACCTCCACTATGAGGTTGAATTGGCCCTGATCTTAGGCAAGGAGGTGAAGGACCTTGCAGCTGACGATGAAAAGGGTGCCTTTGACGCCATTGAGCGTAAGCAATTCTAAAATCGCCTTGCTTATTTTTCTATCTAATAGACTAACGAACTATTGAAGACTACGCTCTTAGCATTGACATGACAGCGAGAAACATTCAAAATGAGGCCAAGAAAAAGGGGCTCCCTTGGTCAATCGCCAAGGGCTTTGACACCTTTTTACCGATCAGCAACCTCATTGCGAAATCAGCAATTCCCAACCCTCATTCCATAGATATCTACCTCACTGTCAATGACAAGGTCCAACAAGCAGACTCTACCGAGCTCATGCTTTTCCAGATCCCGAGGATACTAAGCGATATTTCTAAGGTTATGACTCTTGATAAAGGAGATATCATCCTCACTGGAACTCCGAAGGGTGTTGGACCGGTTGTGCCGGGTGATGTCATGCGAGCTGGAATTAAAGTCAATGGCAAGGAGCTTGAGGAGAGCAAGATTGAAGTCGCGGTTGAGAAATCGACCAGTTCATATGAGTATGCGGAGACGTAAATCATGAACCAATGACAGATTATAATCTAGAAAAGTGATCTTCAATAGCATCCCCTAGGTCTCATATACATGTTATATATACACCTACACATGTTGAATATCATTATCATGTTCATCTTAAATATACACTCAAGCATGAATCGAGAACCAAACCAAGAAAGTTAAACCGTCTGGCTGGTAAAGTACGTGGCAACATGTTTGAGTCATATATATTAAGGCAATTCACACCAATCTGAAGTAGCCCCTTTAAAAGTCATTATCGCAAAGTGAAAATAAAAACACAACACAATTAACTCCAGCCATATATGTCCAGTTTTCCAAAAAATCCATATTTTAAAAGAGAGTTAATCATAAGCATGACGCATAGCTATTACATCTAGCTATACACCCAACTCATTCATCCGGCATTCTGTGTCGGATGTTGCGGTACTGGCTGGTCGGGTAATAGAGATTATTGTACGTCTCGTCCAACCACCTCACGTTCTTGGACACGGTATTGATCAAGCTCCGGCGGCCTCCCCTGTCGCCGCTAGCCTCCCAGAAGAAGGCGCCGCCGAGGTCGTGGCGCATGAGGTAATGCGACTTGAAAGTTGTGCTGCGGACGTCGTCGTACGAGATGAGCTCCTCGCTGTCGGCGTCGTAGCTGTACGTTGCCTTCGCGACGTCGTCGAATATCACCTCGGCCCCCGGTTTCGGCAAGTCCTTATAGTACCAGACCCCGGGTTGGGGACCGCCTTCCCCGACGCTCGAGTAGTTCTGCCCGAGGCCCGATGTGCCCTCGAAAGCGCGCCCGTACACCGGAATTCCTATCAGGATTTTGCGTGGGTGGATGCCGCGGGACTTGTAGTGGTGGATAGCATCATCCGTGCTTAGCTTTTTTGAGGCGGTGGCATTGCTATACTCGAAGACATTTGCTTGGTGGCCGCTGACGGTGTCCCAGCTTCCAGAATAGTCGTAGGCCATTAAGTGCCTGCTGATTATCAGCATGACGTTTTCATGATGACAGCTAGATAGAGGACATGAAGAGGGCGATGAAACAGAGCTTACCAAGTATCTACGTATCTGTTCATGGCAGTCAAATCCAGCTTTTCATAATTCTGTGGGCTAGCCGGGCTCGCCACACTGATAGAAAACCGATATCTCAACTCATGAAGGAGAGAATATCGGTCAAAAGCGTGTCTACAAGCCTCGAGAAGCTTGACGAAGTCTTCCTTCTCAGCTTCGTTGGAAGGATACTCCCAGTCTATGTCAATACCATCAAAGCCCCAGTCCGTGACGAGCTTTACGGCAGACGTTGCAAACTGGTGTCTTGTGGCATCACTGGAAGCAATTAGAGCGAATTTTGGCGAATAGTTCCAACCACCGATGGAGAGCAGTGTCTTAAGATTCCGGTTGTACTTCTTATGGATGAATAACTGCTTGACGGCACCATAGACATTTTTAGTGCGGTTCGACCTTGAATCGTCGGGATAGCGCTTCTCTAGGTCTACAATTGGGTCTGAAGACTTCACTGTCCCGTCCACGTCGATATCAGCAAAGGCATAGAGGATATGTGTGAGCTCAGAAACTGGCAGTTCCTGGGGATGGAAGCCCGAGTTCACGCCCCTAATGTATTTGTCAGCTAAAAATGCAGATGAATAATGGGGTCAGGTGTCCAAACCAGTTTGTGAAGTACACAGCATTCTTAAATCCTCTAAAGGGCCCCGGCGGTGGAATTATAGGAACAGGCTCGGTAGGTTGCTCCGGCTGTGACGTGGTTGAGGAAGCTGTGCTTGAGGGTATTGTGGTTGGTGTTGTAGTCGGGACTGTAGTTGGAGGCAGAATACCACTTGTAGTCGAATTACCAAATGGAGGCGTGATTACTCTTGTAGTAGTATTGCTAGACGGGGCACTAGTAGCACTTGTAGTAGTATTAACAGACGGAACACTGGTCGTTCTTGTGGTTGTGTTGGTGAGCGGAGCGCTAGTTATTCTGGTAGTGGTATTGCTAGAGGGAGCACTCGTTATTCTTGTGGTGGTATTGCTAAACGAGGCACTGGTTGTACTTGTAGTGCCATTACCGAATGGAGGACTAGTTATTCTGGTTGTGGTTCCTATACTGGTACTGAGGGTCGTAGTCGTATTACCATACGGGGGCCCTGGGCATGTTGGCGCCGCTGTCACATTAAGCGGGACGGCCGTATAAATAGTAGTAGTAGCAAAGACTGTTGTCGTTATGTAAAGGGGACCGCAATCATCGCGCTCTCCTATCCCAGATACGCTGCTCCAAAGAAGGCATTGGGCGAGCCCCCACCAAGATACTTTTCGCATGTCGACTGGAACAGTTGATGGAAACTAGCTAGGCTCAAGCCTGGAAACCGAGTCGCTTCAGCTTTTGTACATGAAGCCTGGGTGCTAACGCAAGTTCATACTCTTGATCGAACCCAGATTTCACAGGAGCCCAGACTCGACAAGAACCCTTCCATCGAGTTATATGGGATCAGCTAGGTGTCATCTCAACTCATCGAACGCGTCACTACTTGAAAATTTCCATTTGTCCAATAGGGCAATCGGGAACCCGAGCCTCACGAGCACGAATGCAAGTCATTCTGCGGGAGAGCAATTTGACCCAGGTTTTTAGCCTGAGTAGCCATGTGAGTATTATCGGTCCGTAGCAAGGGAGGAAGTCAGGATAGAAACTTCCAAGATATGAGCGCCACCGTTTATCTGCTGAGGACACGCAATGCCACTAGAAGGCTATTGGGCATCTCGAAGAAAAGAACACTTGACGAGATGGGGCCTGAGCTGGGATGATCCGGGAAAAGAGGCACTTCTGTCGGTAAAAGGTAGGATAATATCGAGCGATGATACGGTTGGTTCCCGTCAATTGCAACGCTCGATCTGATGCAGGCACAAGGCCTCAGCTTGTGGAACCATCTTGATGGCGCGTCTTTTATATGCGAGCACGTAGAAGAAAGAATATTCCTCGGTAGACGTACTTTTTTTCTTTCCGGGTTGAATCTAGATCGACGCTTCGTGTTCTCTCTCCAATACCACCATGGCGAGATCGATTTCATGCCAACACCGGCCCGATACCCCAATGAACGGAAGTCAACTTAAAAACGTGTCTTACGATCGAATGCCCATACATGTAGCTTTACCAGTACCTAGTATCGTTGGATATCAGATGCGTCATTATAGGTGGTATCAAACATGTATATTGAATCAATACGTGACACATTTTTAATATAATCAGGCGCAAATAGGAGGGGATGGGATAACGTTACTTAGACGGGATGTTATTAGGTAACACCACACTGTTAAGTTAAGAGTTGAGGGGTCAAAACGGCCTACCGGCATCTGCAATATAAAATTCTTAGGAATGAGACTTGAAGAGACTAGATTGTATTTGGGACACTCGTAGAGATATCTTTGTTCACGGTGAACAGGGAGAGCTGCTTGTGACTTCTAAAGGTTCAAATGTTCTCTGTTAATGGATGTGTGTCCTACATATGTCATACCATACACAGATACACTACAGTCAGACCTGGCCATAGCGAATACCTTGCATAACGAATATTCGCCATAACGAATTTATCTACGGTACACAACGATTTTGTATGTAATTTAACGAATTTCTTTCCACAACGAAATTCGTTAGATATTTCAACTCACCACCAAAAAAATTCGTTATGGTCAATATACTTTTTCGTTTAAAGCATAATATAAGGCACAATATGAAGGAAATATTACTTATTACATAGCTCAACTAGGATCAAAGTATAGTTACAAGTAGATATATGGGATTTCCTAGTAAATTCATGTATACAGTACTTTCATTCCATAACGAATATTCGCCATAACGAATCCAAACCCGTGTTTTTATTAATTCGTTATGGCCAGGTTTGACTGTAGCACCATACCCCGGTCCCAGGTTGGGGTAAGATTTAAGTTAGACACCCGCAAATCTCCACCAACTGCCGCATTTAGTCGACTCGTTATGTGCAAATACTCCAGATAGTCGCATATATTGAGACTAAGAACCTAACTATTATGTACACAGCTTAGGGAGCCTTAACTTGTACCCTTCTCTTATTAATAGGAGAGGAAATTCTTAAAGTCATTTCCAAACGTGATATGGAATAGAGATGAATGATTAAGTACTGAATACGATTATGACAATTCCGGTCTTCTGTCATGAAGGTTGTACCTACCAGGTCCTACCTACGTGTAAATGGATTGTATCATGTCGTGTAACGACCAGCAGAGTTCAGCTACACCAATAGATAAGAGTATTCCCACGCACGACATGGAACCTGGAATTCTTCTGGGCTTCAAACCCAACATTTGAACCTTGCTTTGTAACAGTCACACCTATGATATGACCATACATGATACAGACCTACCACTACCTAGGTAGGCATCTATTCTTCTACTCTATCTTGGAGAGGGGAAGCTGCTGCGCCTCATCCTTATAGTCAGCCAAATTGACCGCGCAAGGCTCCCAGGCTTCACTTATTTGGATCTCATAAGAAGCATCTGGCTATCTGGTACTTGATGAATTGTCAATTCCTCCCTGAAAGCCGCATTAGTGTAAAGTAACCCCCCATATCATGGGACGCAAATCACCACGACATGCGGTCCCCAACCCGAGCGACCGGAGTGAGTCTCTGCCGCCCGCTTATTCGAGTCGACCTCCGTCATTACGGCCGCGCTTGAACGAGCAAACACCGTTGCTCTCTAACGTAGTAAAATCAACTCCATCTGAGACTCAACATACCCCGGATCCTCCTCTCTATCTTCAAATAATCCCCTTACTGATTCTCGCCGTTGCCGCCTTCTTCCTCTATAAGTTCTTCTTCGGAGGGTCGGCATCGTTGCCCCCGGTCCCTGACTCTCCTATTTATTCAGTTGCAATCATTGGTATGTACACCTAAACTACTATGCTTAAAATAACATACACTTAAATAGGAGGTGTGATCTAACTGAGACGAAAGGAGCTGGACCTGCGGGCATATCTGCGGCTCAACATCTCCATCTGAAGTCGATAGAGAAGGGCATACATCTCAACATTACCTTGTTTGAGTCTGGCCCCTTGCTTGGAGGCCAGCTGGCTCTTAATGCTTCCACCGGCGATCCAGTCTTCCCATACGATGACCCAGCGCAGAACCCGATAAGTGCAGAAGACATCGCTGGCACAGCTTTGGTATGGAGTAACCCACTCTTTACGAAAACATATGAAGCAACGCTGGGGGATAACGTTGACTTTTCTGAACGCCCTAGCCAACAAGTCAGCTAGTAAGGATTTCTAATTTTAATATCCAATTTGTTTAGTACTAATCATCTCTAGCTTCTCCGATGGCCACGTCGTCAGCGAAACTACACGCCCTTATAGCAAGACCCCAACAACGAACTGGCTTGGGTTGATATGGAAATATGGCAGTTCAATCTGGCGTGCTGGAGCTATGGCTAAGGATGGAAAAGACCTGCGAGACCGTTTCGTAGATGCACCTTTGACATCAGACGTCACGCAGCTCTTAATCTCCCTAGGTTTCTATGACTTCGTCGAGGAACTTGCGCAAACTGGGCTCGAACATCGAGGTATCAGCGATCCCTATGTGACCGAAGTCCTCTCGCCTCAGGTCGAGAAAGCGTACGCCCAGAGACTACCAAGTTTAAGCACATTAGCTATGATACTAGCTGTGTCAAAAGAAGACCACGCCAATTCTTACGTTGGAGGGGAGTTGATAGACAGGCTTGAGCAGATCGTCAGCGCCATAGGTGTCAACGTTAGGATGGCTACGGAAGTAGCCAGCATCAAGCACTCACAACTTAATAAATGGGAATCGGCATGGCTCGTCGGATATGGCGCCTTCGGCTTATCAAATGTTCAAGCCGAGGCATTTGACAGGGTCATTATTGCCGCCCCTAACTTTGACCTGTACCAAGCCTCTTCTATCAACGACGTCGAGGCCGCCTCCGTGTTGACTTACCAGCCTGCGCACGTCACATTCTTCACGGTACCGTCACGTCTCAACCCCGACGTCTTCGGCAACGCGGACCAAATTTTGTTCCTCGAGCAGCAGGGCGAGGACGACCGCTTTGCGGGCCTCAGGGAGCTAGCGTATGTGAGAGAACTCGTCCGGGTCGGGGACGACGGCGATAAGATGCTCGAGCACCTGTACCGCGTCCTATCCCACGGCGATGCCACGGCACAACTGGAAAAACTTGAGCTAGGGATTACCTGGTTGTATCAGACGAGGGTAAGCAATATCGCACCATCTCAGCCTAATGTTCTCTTTTTCATAACTGACGCCTTCTAGATTGAAAACGCCTACCCTGACCTCTTCCCATTCAGGCGGTTCCCGCCCTTTAAGCTGTCCGATAAGGGTCTATGGTGGACGTCCGCCATCCACGCCGTCGCGAGTACAGTGGACATGAGCTGCCTAGCAGGGAAGATCGTCGCCGAGGAAGTCATTAAAGACCTGGAGAAAGAAGAATGAGGTTTGAAACCAAGTCGACAGTTCTAAATTTCACGTGAAACGAAACCCCGTCATAGCTGAGCCACATTTATAATTATTTCATCATTGAGAAATGAGATTAATTCATGGCTGTGGTCTTTATATGGTTTACAGAAACATGTTCCTAATTAGGTAGTGGGCCAAGTAGCTTAAGCTAGCAACCTTGACTCTTCTTCTGTCTCTCTTCGTTATCACAAAAACCGACTTTTTATTTCCATCTGCCCCGGATGTCGCGCAGAGCCTACCAGCCTATATCCATTTTCGCCACCGTAGATGCCGCTCGAATCGTACACCTTGTGTTCTACCATCGTCCCCTTATGATTATTTTGGTCTTTTTACATACCAAAGATTAACTTAACTACCCTTCACTTCCCCCCTTCTCAACCCAGATTTGAGCCCTATTTCATTCCTTGCTCCCCCTTTATTTAGCGAAGTGAAGATCGTATCCGAGCCACTTACGTCGGAGGACTTGGTCGACGCTGAGGCCGGGGTAGCCGTAGGTGAGCGGAAGGAAGAAGTACCAGCCGGCAAAGGCGATCGTCAGGATGACGATGCATGCGATCCACGCGGGGACCATGCTCTGTCCGGCGAACCTCTCTCGGGCGGTGATGTGTCGTTGAGGACCCAGGACCATCTTCTTGCCCGACTTGATTTCCTGGTAGGTCGGCTCCTCGGCGGAGGGTTCCGCGTTAAAGACAAACTCCAGCAGGGCGCCGACAATGAGACACGAGGCGAGATGGGCGGGGAGATAGTGGTGCAAGAAAAGCTGGCGTCCCATGAGGTAGAACGGGAAGTAGTGGGTGGCCCACGCTAGGAAGAAGAATCCGGTAGAGTTATAAAGGCGGGAGCGGGTACCTTTGAAGCAAGTTAGCATACCATATGAGAATTGGAAAATTTAAGGATAACTTACGATGGTCTAAAGCATCAACACCGCGGCGTAAGGAGACCTGGTCAGCACCGATGATGCCAACGTAGACAGCGATCAAACTGCTAGCAATCCACCAACCGATCGGGTTGCCAACGAAGTAGATCTGCTGGCGAGTATCATTTTGAGTCCAGAAGCTGACACCCCTCAGTAGGAAGGGCCATTGGTACGGCTGGCTAGCGTATGGGTGGCTGCTAGTCAACTGGTTGTTGTGCCAGAACATTGAACGCTGTAGCTCGAACCATTTCCTCAGGAAAGGCAGGGTCTTGACCTGGCGCTCTTCCCTCTGTCGGCGAGGAGAATCAGCAGGGACAGATGGAACATCCTCCACAATCCAGACATTGGAGCTAGGGGCGATCTGCTTGTTTCCGTTGATTTCCTGCTGTTTATGTCCCCATTCAGGAAGGGGTTTAGTGTGGGTCCACATCGCTACCTTACTCGGGTTGTGAATGAACTTGAAGTGGCTGGAGACACTCTTGAAATCTTGATTCGGCTTGCCATGCTCAATTCTGATCTCGAAGAGAGAGTCCGCCGCGCGACTTCCGTAAGCATCAGCTAGAGACACAGTGGTAAATTCTTGGTTCGTAGGGTAATAAGGAGAGGCAACATCATGTGACAACAGGATTGTATCCGTTACCAAGTGTCGAAGTCTCACAAGTTCGTGATTCTTAATGTGACGGCCCATCTGGTGATCATCGGTGGCCGGGAGAATTTGCCAGTAGTTGTTGGTATCATTGTACGGGTATCCCGTAACCTGTTGGCCTTGGCTAGAAACACGGCCATCATCGTAACGGAGAGGGTATTTGGTATCGTGACTGTGTAGGTATGCCTTGGTTTCTTTATGACGAATCGTAATGGTGTCGTAGTAGTCAATATTAAGCGAGTTCGCAAGCATGACGTTATCTGATAAAGTTTCTTGGAACTCGGGGGTCATGAAATCGTCGCCGGGGCCAGATCGCGTTAAAATAGCAAAGTGAACCTGGAACCAGAACAAATAAAATAGGAAAGGTATGACGATTAACCCAATAGCACGAGCGCCGAAGTGATACCCGAAATCTCGTAAGCTTAATGCGCCACCGGGTCGTCTAATGTCGAGCAATTCCCACAGATCAATGATGACGGCGGAACCGATAGTAACAAAGGCGAAAAGACCAACGTATTTAGTAGAGATGTCGCACGAAAGGGCAAAGCCGGTCAAGATGAGCCACTTCCACCACTTGCGGCTGAAAGCCTCATGTCTTAACTTGTAGAATTTGATGTAGCATAGCAGACTACACGCCATAGCAAGTACGAGCGTGGCATCCAGCAGAATCAGACGAGTTTGACCAATGTGGGCATTGTCCATGAGGACGAGACCAGCGGCAACAAGACAAGCAGGCAAACTGTATCCGGACTCCCACATGATGAGGTAAGTCACTGAGACGGTCAACGAGCCGAGCAATGCGGGCATAGCGCGAAAAGCCACATATGGGACTTTATTCGCTATGTACGAATCACCAATGTTCTCGAAGTGGAAGTGCCCATCATATCCCACAAGCCATCCCATCAGGGCGAAAAGTAGTTTTCCGAACGGCGGGTGGACATCGAAGAAGTAGGTTCTTTCGAGGTAATACGACGCGAACTAGATGGAAAACCGACAGTAAGCTAAAATGATATTTGTGGCGGTCTGCGAACTTCAACTTACTTTACCGAAGTGAACTTCGTCGAAAACGACCTCGTTCGGATGGCTAATGCCCCAAAATCTCGAAATGAAAGCCAGGACAGTTATCACGACGAAACCAATCTTGTAGTCCCATTCCGAGCCTGAGCTGGGACTGGCGATTGGCTTCTTGACCTTGTCGAGGCTATCGACGTCCGAGTCCGTACCAGCTTGGCTGGAACTCTTCTTTTTAGAAGAAGAACCAGGCACATTACGCAGGCGCAGACTTCCCTGCGGAGTCGACATGATGTAAAAGAGCGCAGTTCAGAAGAAATTGATGTTTGGAAACTAGTCGGAATCGACATCTGTTAGTTGGGGGACCTCAGAGTTTTTGATGCGAAGTGATTACGTCGCATTTGACGTGTCACGGCTCACAGCACATAGTACAAGGGATAACAGCCAGGATCGATTGGAAGTTACTTACAGAAACAAAGAAAACGAAAAGTAATTCAACCAACCATATGGCCAATTCGTGGGCCAGATACTGCGATGGTTGGCGCCGAAGTTGTCGAAAAGAATTAAGTTGTTGATCGAGAAGAAGAAATTGAAAAGTTGGACCTCATTAAAATCATATTAACCTAACGCAGGGGAAGCTTCAGATGCGGCGCGAAGTATCCGCGTTTCCACTCTGTGCTACGTAAACGAGGTATCGCTGTACAACTGGGCAGTAGCAGAATGCGCTAGGTGCACTATGTACTACGCAGTACGCTAGGTACTTCGCCTAAACCACATGCTAGGGTGTCGCTGTCAAGTTAATTCTGGCCACTTGGCAACACCTCAGCCTCAAGCCCCTTTTTACATCAAATAAGGATGGGATCCATTTAAAGCCCACCTAAAACTTCTTCCAAGAAACAGCAGTACCGGTACAAGATGAAGACGGCTAATACCGAAATCTTCATCGATAAAGATCTTATCTGGGTTCCAAGGTTCCAAGGTTGTCATGCAGAATAATTACTATGGCATTGAAGAATTCGACGACACCGAAAGGGACAAACAAATCGGCGTCCGTACCATTGGGAATATATTTATATCCACCTACATACATGCATCTACTTCTACCGGCAAACAAATACTACCTACCTCTCTAAGCTACCGTGACCTCATCGCAGATTCCATTACCTACATAATTATGCACATAAGGTACCGTTAAACCGATTGAACTTTACCGTTTAGATAGTAGCCTTTCACGTAGTACGGAGCTTGGCATCTCTCCACCCACCAAGCCGGAACGCCGAAGTGCGGAGATGATTAAGAACTCTAAGTGGTTACAAAAATCCCTAATCCCTACGCCCTCTACTTGATCCGGTCTCATTACAAATACTCTCATTAACTTTCTTCCAGTTATACAATAAAATAACTATGCCCGTGGCCTATCGAGCATTTCCAATTCGAACAGTCTTCACATCCACACTTCGTCGAGGTTTAATTCCACTTTCACGAAAATCGCCTTTCGTCTCGGTAACCTCAACTCCTATCCGCACCATGTCCGATATCACCCCGGTTCTCTCTAAGGACGCGGCTCCGCGTAAGTAAAACTAATACATATAACCTTTCAGACTGGTCTCAATGACTAATTAGACGTACAGCTGCTGGCCCTTACGTATGAATTCAATAAATTATATTACTATTATATCTAGGAGCTGACTAGCTATCCCAGTCTCAAGCTATCAAGACACCTAGTGCGATATACTGCTCCGGTCAGATTCCCAGTGATGTCAATGGCAACCTAGTTGAAGGCACTATCGGAGAGAAGACGGCAGTTTGCATCTCAAATCTGAAGGCTGTCCTTACTGCTGCTGGTTCCTCTATCGAGAGAGTTGTCAAGGTCAACGTTTTCTTGACGGACATGGCCCTGTTCGCCGATATGAACAAGGAGTACGAGAAGTGGTTCACCCACAAGCCCGCACGTAGCTGTGTGGCTGTCAAGCAGCTCCCCAAGGCAGTCGATGTTGAGATAGAGTGCATTGCTCTTCCGTAAGCATTCTCGGCAACATAACATCTCCGTGTAAATACATTATTACATGGCTTGCATAGTCTAGGCTGATCAACGACGATGCTTTTCAAATGATACACATCCTACATCCTTTAGATATGAGTTCCAATGTCGGTCACGGAGGCTTAGTCTAAATGGTATACCCATCTGCTGGACAATAATAAAAATCATGCATATACTACATCAATACCAGCTACCCAGAGACACCATACTATGAAGACGGAAGAAATATCACATATAACATAGGTTATGAAAACAAATTGGAGCATAATCCTTGTTAGTATAAGCTCTCTAAGAACATTCATCTAAGTTGTTGACGATGTAGAGTCTTCGTATACTACCCTTTTTGAGGGGCCTATATGTTTTGTACGTACCTGTCGAATAGGTACTCTGGTTACCGTGAGAATTTGAGCCTCTTGCACTTCCCATTCCCCTTCCCCTATATCAATCTCTGACGTCGCTGGAGAAGGGCTACGTAGATCGCTTTCTCTCTCTTCGTCGGCATCAGAGTGCGCCAAATCCCTCCAACCACCAGGTTCGCTTATAGGAGTCGGAGGTGGACTACTGTTAATCGGTGCCGTGGGTGTTCCGAGATCGAGCCAGGTGATAGGGGTAAATGGAGTTCGCGGGATCGAAGTGGTACCAAAGCCCCCTCTGGGGCTCCTTATCGTCGTGACAAGATCGTTGAGCTGCAATCTCGAGACGTTAGTCTTCAAACCAAGGGACTTACTAAAGTTGCCCGCGATTTCGCCGGCGATCCCATATCTTAGCGAGAGTTCGGCTTGCTTACAGACACGGTAGAACTGCTGGACGGCCTTGATACTCGGCTCGCGGAGGACGCGCTGCACTTCCCGAGTGCCTTTCGTTTTGGGACCTTGAGCTGCTTGTCTCTCGGCACGATCGCGTTCATCGAGTAAGTTGACTAGGTCATCTGGCCTGCTAGAGTCAAGGTACGCAAGTGTTGCTTGTCGACCTTGAGTTCGGGGCGTGAAGTTCACTGTTGCGACGTCAACGGTATTGCATGAACCAGAAGTCAATGCTGTGTTGTGTCTTTGCTTCCCCGACAAACTTTCGAGTGGCGAGCTGATCTGACTCTTTCTAACCTTTCCGTTCCTTGTATGCTTCTTCGCCTTTTTCTGGCTGGGGCACAGCCACCTTCTGATAGATTCCATGGCGATAGTATTCCTATCACCGCCCTTGATGACCTCTCTGAAATCATGTCCTAGGCGGTGGCAGATACTAGAATTTGAATATATTGGGAACAGGTGACTTGATGTTGAACAAGTCGATTGTTTTAAATGTCATGAGACAATAAGCAGGATAAAAAAGAAACACACCCTTTTCGACGTCTTTGACATTGGGTATTGTTCAAAAACCTGGAGCTCCTTGTCGCAGAGATAAAAATCGCCTCAACAAAGCAGAAATTTAGAAACCATACCCGGCTCACCCTTGAAGTTTCTATTGTCTCGAGAGCTTCCTGTAGGTAGTGATACCCCCGGTCAATAGCTCAAAGTTCCCTATCTGGGAGTGTCATGATCATGAACAAATTTCGAGTCCAGCATCCCAGGTAGACATGCCTAGTATTTTATCATGGGTTTCGAGACCTGACGAACATCGGATGAAAAAGTTGGCAATATAATGATTTCCTCAGCGTGGTCTAGAGGGTTGATACTGTCTCAAGGCGAATGGGATCGAAGCTACGTCATGCTCGAATACTACTGATGCGTGAAGACCATTTTGCTACATACTGGAGTGGGAGCTTAGGTTTACATTTAGATAGATGCGTGTAGTTTGTGTACCATGCCATTGATGTGTTGACATACTATGTTTGTGCTTCTACAAAACATTCAGTCCTCCGTTCATAATGTCGTGGTTAGAATGACTTCATAGGTGGCCTGCCATAAAGAATGCTATTGTCAACCTTCATCAGGTAATCTGACAAAGAACAATTCGCTAGAGGGGCACCTGATTCTGTGTCGGTGTTTCTGTCTCCCCTGAACTCATTGCCGCGGGGGATACGGTTATTATTGACTCATGAACTACACATAGTGTAGCTTCATACCACAAGTAAGGCCTGAAGTGGCCTAAAGTCACGTCAACATTTCTGTTCATTTTTTACACTATTTAACAGAGAATGGCGAGCAGTGCTCATCATCATCAACTGCAAAAATCAGTATTTTCTATTCTAGCTATCTGGCATAGCATTATTTCGATTATTCTAGTTGATCAAAATATGTAGAGAAATCCAAACAATTACGAAGCCTAACAATAACGATATCTTTACGATGCCTTCCCACAAGAAACACCACCGCAAAAATGACCAATATTGGTCACAACAAGGTCATGGGGCTTCAAGCTCGGCCTCAAGCAGTGGATGGCCAGCCGAGCGTACGCTGCCAATTCATAGCCATCCACAGAACCCCGAGATGAATTATCCATACCTCGACCCTAGGCCTGCGAACTCCTTTCTTAGCTCAGACAGCGACTTCCACGCTGTCTACGACCCGGCGCGTGTTCGACAGCCGATCCGACCAAATCAACCTCAACCCTATACTCAGGAGCAGAACTATCCCGAATGGCCGCGAGATTCCACTGTACAGTCAGCCGCAGCCTCGCAGCCAAGTAATGTTCCCGGCTACCCCTCGCAGTATCAGCAAAGTATGGATGCCACGGGTTATGGACAATATAGCAGCGTCGTAGCTGGATCTACGGCTCCTCAAGCGCCTGAGTTAAGAGAGCCGCCATGTGCTATACGTCGACAGCCACACGCATCCAAGCCCCCGAGCAGACTGAGGAGAGCGAGTCCATATTCTGACCTGAAACTATCGAAACCCGAACGCGCTCTTGCCAAGAGAGATAGTAACGGGGTTAGCGAATTTGGCAGCGATGAGGAACGCGATGCTACCGACTTGAGAGAGTATAATGTCTCGCCTGACACCACAAGGACATCCTCACGCCGGGCGGAGCCAAATTCTTATACCGGAAACAATTACAATGCTGGTTGGTATACTACTGGTTGGTAATTGGATATGATTACAGCCACGCAAGTTGGACATCCAAGGGTTTGACGGTTCTTCTCGCTAAGGAATGGTGTCATTTGCGCAACTCTCATAATGGGTTAGGTGATTATTGTGCTCCTTGGACATATGTCATAGGAGAATAAAGGTTTGGGGAAAAGGGAGGAGGCAACAAGGGGCGATAAAGGCTGTGATAGGCCACTGTATCTTGAGATTTATCAATATGATTTGATGCGATGCGTTAGTTCTGATAATCCGTCTGCAAAACATCTGCCTTCCCGTGTGCCCACCAAAATGTTGAGCGGTTTGGTAGATGGTGCGCGTTTTGCATTTTGCGTTACGTACCCAATGACGAGATCTTAACTAAGAACAGTAATCTCAGGCACCGAAATTTCATTGACGCGCAGGCGCGATGATATAGAAAGGGGAACTTGGCGGCTTGGAAAGTGAGAAGGCTCCTAAATTCGAGAGAACGCTATTGGCTGAAGAAGGCATCGTCGTCACGGGCCATAAACTTTAATCAATTGATAGGGCTGACGAACACGGGGAATAGACGGGGGGATAGACGTCGATGAGATAACTTTATTAACTCTATTAATGCAAGCCTGCAGCCAATGTTACGTGTTAGGCCAATCGATGCCAAGCATGTGGGCATTCGCAAACATACCGAATCTTGGTCTCTTCTGAACCTGCAGCTGTCTATGCTGCTTTAGGAGAGTTACTGCACGGGAACAACTAATGCCTGCAACACGCCGAGACTGAACTGATGAGTCAAAGAGAAAGTTGCTTCGGTGTCAACACTCTATTTGCTCCCATTGTTTCAATGATGTGATCGTTCTGTTCCAGGGATCCCGGAATTCGGCAATTTGACCACTCACATCCGCCCTTACTGAAATAATTATTGTATTAGCCTTAATTGTGGAGAAATCCTATTGGAAACAACACCTGCACTTAAAAGAAAAATGACTCGGTGTTGTTCTGTTGCTCACAGTAGGTTGCTCACATGCTCTAGTTCGGGATCGATAAGAGATCGAATTAAGTTATCGATCTACACAATCCATGGAATGCCAATCATTCCGCATGAGCAAACACGCCGAAGCTGAATAGGAGATAACTCTTCATTTTCGCATTTGCGAGAATATTACGGAACATTAAAAAAAATAGGACTTGTTGCCCCTTATTATTGTCATTGCCATTATTGGTGAAATGGGCATTACGATTAATTGATGCAAATCACTTGGCATTCAGAAACCTTGCCGCTCGGAAGGATTAATGAAATCCAAGACCGTCGGGAATCGGAGTGAATTATTGACCATCCGAACTGAGACCAGTGCGAATGCGAAGGTACTTTGTAGTTCCGTAACGTCATCAGTCAATTTTAAGAGCGTAGATGTGTATTTTGTAAGTTAGGGTGCTTCAGGTGCTTCAGGTGCTTCAGGTATGGACAATCATATGGGAGGCTTATGAAGAGCTGTCAACATCTCACTCCCCGATTCCCGTTCAGTGTTTCACGACAAAGAAGCTATACATATTTCATTCTAAAGGATACAATGGCCAGAGAAGAAGATGGAACATCAAGGTTGCAAGTACACCAGCATCATTAGCGCTGCACGTATTAACGTATTACCAAGCTGAGAATTATTAATATCAACTATTAAATTCTAAGGCTTAGTGCAAGAGTAGGTACCAACACCCAGGTAATTAAGTATCTAGTTGTCGATCATAAACGCCGACATGTGTTTATCATTATGCATATTTCCGTTGATAAGCTACCTAGGTACGTATCTAGTTAAAGCTGCTTTTTAACTCTGGTTACCGACGTATTCCGCATAAACACGAATGTAAACAACTGATTGTCTCATGGTCTATTGGTAGGTAAGAGATGCAAGAGACCTGTTCTTTGCACTTCCGTCACTCTACTTCACTACACTACTGTATGCTGTTTGAAGGCACAGTTAGGTAATACGTGCTGTACGTGCGTAGTATATTTAAATGGTACGATGTAGGGGACCTTTTGTAGGGAGGAGGGAGTGCGAGAAAACGGGTCGCGTACCCACTAACGGATTAGTTTTGAGGCGCTGAGAAGGCGCAGCTGGGTTGCATCTGCCCTAAATGTATACTAGGACTTTGGCGAGTACTCCATGATAGCGCGGAAGTGACGGCTGATCTAAAGTTGCGGTAAACTAGAGTGGATTCTACTTTTAGATCCATCAACCTCGACCTTTAAAGTTGGACTAGTAACCTGACATGGGTCCTCCATGATTGTCTCCATAATGAACGGCTGCTGCCTAAAATCTCCATCCTTTTCAACGACTTCCCATCATCTCAAACCCCAAAGTCTATTCTTGATTTTCTTCGTTGCCTTTTCTCACCCCCAGCGTCTTTCAACTCGACGAAGCCATCCATATTTCTACGCCGGCTTATCAACATCTGTCTTGGTTGAGGGCTATCGCATTTTGTTCTATCCTGCCTGTCCTATCTGTCACACGGACTACGTAAGGTAGCTAGTGTGAAGACGCGCCATTCCCTCTTTGCTCTTGAAATTGGCTTAAGTTGTGTGCCTATTTTCTCGATTATTTTCACTATCCCCAGGTATCATTCGATCTTAGTCCTGGTTATTCGTAAATCGCGTTTCTCCGCATTTACGAATTCCGTCAGCAAATCTATCAGTTTTATATACATCAGGCCATCCATCCCACTTAGTTCGCCGCTCAAGTAAGGACGACTCCTGTTCCCATTCCCATCCCCTTATACTCTTTTAACCCACTACCATTTATATACTTTACTTCACCCTCTCCTCCCAAGACTTATCGATTGACCAATGCCAAATTGTCAATTGTGATATTTCTTTGATTCCTCAGGCCATTTCGATTCGGTGTGGAAGGACTTTTGTGACTCATAGGCCTTGCTCAGCCTTATGGTGCATGATTGTGCTAACCGTTACCGTCTCTTGACACAGTTTCCAACAACAATATCATCGACTATCTCCCATCTCCCACATACCATAAATCTTTACCCCACACCCAGTTGTCCCGAGTCATCATGTCCTTCTCCAACCCTCGAAGGACTCCGGTGACTCGCCCGGAATCTGGTTCTAGCAATGGCTTGAGTCTTAATACGAACTTAACCCTACGGAAGGGAGCGACCTTCCATTCTCCCATCACTCCTCCGTCTAGTCCTGGTACTACCTTCAAAGTACCATCTCTACCACATCGTTCCCAAACAACCCTCGATGATGTTGTCGGTGCTCACGTTCGTCGTGCTGCCCTGAACATTGGGAAATTCGAGGTAACTCTTTCGGCCATCAAGCCTGAACCTTCGTCTCCCTCTAGCTCTTTCCTAGACGATAGTCTTCCTATCCCTAGAGGCTTCCTGGACCACAGTATAATGGGAGACACGATGTCCGAAGAGCCTTCCACCGTCGAGACAGAGCGACGTGTGTTGCGTCCTCGCAACCGTCGCTCATCTCGTAATCATGAATCTGACAGTGGGTTGGGTACATCTATTGCATCTACCAACCAGAGGAGGAAGGAGTCCAAGACTTCCGGTGGTAATGCCTCTGCTATAACCCGGTCCGTCACAGCTTCAAAGGCTCAGAGTGGACAGCGTCTCAGTAATCGTGCAAAGAGCCGTATCCAAGAGCATATTCTAAAACCGTTACTGGATGACCGTTCACTCAAGGACTTCCGGCCCATTGTCCTTGACTGCCCCAGAAGGATCCAGGAGGACCAAGTTGTTTGTCTCAGGGATCTCGAGAAGACCCTGATCTTTATGGCACCGGTGAGTCAACTAATGAAAGACCCTGGCGTTTGTGGAGTTACTTATCGTGGGTTGTGGTTGAAGGAGAAAGCAAAGACGGTCGAATTATATCGCGACTTCTGCCTCACTTCGATTCGATGTATCCAAGCCACCGTCGAATATCTGAGTGACCGGGAACAAACTCGACCTCACGACCGACCGTATAACAACGGTTACTTCATCGACCTCGTGGAACAAATCCGCCAACACGCACAGCACATGCAAGAGGCTCGCAAAAAGCAGGCCGACGGCGAAGAGTTAGACGAGATGGACGTTGACCCGTATGGTTCTCAATGCTTCCCTGATAGTCGGAGATGTGCTAACTCGATACTTAGAACGGATGAGGTTAAACTGGTTGGTGGCCTTGCTTCTAACGGACGACCTGCCGAATTGGTCCGTGTCAAGAAGAACGGAAAGGCGTTCTCTATGACCACCGGTAAACCCGTCGAAGATCTCGAGGAGGATGAGGTTAAAGGTCCAATCCGATTCAAGCGTTCCATGAGTGAGCAAGCCGAGGACGAAGAAGAAATCATGCGATCCATGGCCCGCCGAAAGAAGAACGCCTCCCCTGAGGAGCTCGCCCCTAAGAAATGCAACCACCCGAATTGTAATAAAGAATTTAAACGACCTTGCGATCTGACAAAACACGAGAAGACTCATTCTCGGCCTTGGAAGTGCCCCATCGCCACTTGCAAATACCATGACTATGGTTGGCCTACTGAGAAAGAGATGGACCGACATGTCAATGACAAACACTCATCTGCTCCTGCAATGTATGAGTGCCATTTCAAACCCTGCCCTTACAAGTCAAAGCGTGAATCCAATTGCAAACAGCATATGGAGAAAGCTCACGGTTGGACGTATGTTCGGAGCAAGACCAACGGTCAGAAAAAGTCGAGCAAGGCCGGTAGCTCCGCCCATCCTACACCTTTAATCAAGAGCCTGCCCACCCCTAGCAGTGAGCAGACTGATCTCGTTATGACCCCACCCGAAGATTCTATCTTTGGACGCTATAGCGACCATGACTTTCCTACGTATCCTTCGGATCAGGAATTCAATGCTAGCTTGTTTGATCACGAGCCGCACGACGGAGATCTACAACTCGATTTCTCCCCGATCGATAATGATACCCCCTCTACCGACTCTGACCAGTTCAATACCTACCAAGATCTCAGCCCTGAGTTCACTGAGCAGTTTGAGGATATCTATGGCGCTCATGTGCAAGTGCCAACACCAACACACTCAATCTATGACAAGGATATCAAGGATATCGCAACCTATGAGAACTTTGCAGCTTGCCAGCAATTTCCCGCATCACACCTCTCAGCCATGGGCCAAGGCGGCCATGTGATGTTGACGCCACCCACCATGGTGGACGAGGGATTCGAGGACTTCCAGCCTGCTTATCATAATCAATTTGGTCAAGATTTTCCTCTTTTCCCATCGAATTCGATGGATAAGACAATGGATTATGGCAGCACCCTTTTTGGAGCTATTCCGCCTAGTCTAGCTGCTGGCTTCACCCAACCATCATCGCAAGATTTTAATATCGACTATAATCAACAAATGGAGTGGACGTCGGACTACTCGGGGCTTCCTTGACTAGTCGCGTGTGGCTAATCGCAGCTGCTGGGTTTGCTGTTGGATGGAAAGCAATGCAAATAACCAGTGTGCTATGTTTGCATTCTTACCACGCACAGGTTCAAGCCAGTTTCACGATGTTACGATGATGACTAGTTGTTTGTATGGAGCGAAAATTGGGGGAGAAGAATCAATCCCAGACTGCTTTCCGAAGATTATGGTAGGGGACGTTTAGGGCTGGATAGACAATGCTCTGCCTGTCCCTGTGTACAGTTCATGTCACTTTGCTTTATCTTCTTAGCTTTATTTGGGGATGCCCATTAAACGTTCATAAAGTCGTGGTGAGAAGTGTACTTTGAGGAACAGCTCTGGGAGATGTGCCATTTTAGTTTCGGAAGCAAGGAGTAAAGCATGTATCTCCTGTAATGAGAAAAATTCACACAAAATTTGGTGTCCCCATTCAAAAAAGGCTTGCTCAGTGTTTTGTCTCTAAGAATGCTAAAGACATGGGATGGGAAAGGCCTCCCACCAATATTTGCTAGGAAGTTACATGCCTAGAAGTTAGATAGCTTCTAAGAGGCTAGGTACCTACCTAACAGCATATCCAGATTGTGGATCTTGTCTGGAGGTTGGCAAGTTACTCCACTTTTCTATTCAAATCAGTCGATGGATCCATGTCAATTTTTCATTTGACAAAGCTTTTTTTCTCTCTTAAACTTTTCACCTCTTCAATTTTCCACTTCGGAACTTCACTCAACGTCGGATCACGAAAAGCCCTTCAAAAAAAAAAGCTATACGCACATGTGATATAGCTTTGATTAGTCTTCTCGACAAAAGGTACGTTATTATATCTCTTCACAGTATTTCAACTTCGCACACAGGTCCATTTGCCATGATGACCCCGACACCGCAAGTGTCGAACCTACCTCATAACTCATAGGAAGAGCCGTATGAGACCGTCCTCGAGGGGTTCGAGGCAGGCTCTGGCTTGCTTCCCACCCTCCTTCGGCCGAACCAGATGTTTTAATCCCGCCGTTCGCCCGCGGGCCGTATGGGCGCCGCGTGTGCATCGTCATGTGCTGGCCGCGGCTTCGCTCGGTGTCCGCGGGCGGGCGCGCGGGATTCGCTGGCGAGGTGGGGATGCGTGGTGCTTAGAATACATTGGTTTCTGATTGCTATTTTTATATGCCTTATATAAATAAATCGGACCTGTGGTTGTTTTGTCTCGACCTGCAAATGATAATGGGAATAGGCTGGGAACGACCGCTGACTTATTCTTTTAGGGCTGTTGGTAATCCTCCGGAACGGTGGGAGGGAAGTAAATGGATTGGAAGGCCTAACATAAGCACTATTGGTCCTTGTTGAAAGAGAGGGTTAGATCACGTATGATCGTCAACGGATTATGATCGCAATGGATTTTTATAGGTAGGTAGTCAATGATAGGTTTTAGTCTAGACCAAACGCAAGTTCTGAACCTTCGAACTCCACCCCAGCCCTCTATAATGACAGTGACGCTTTTTTATGCAGCCGAAATATATGACTCCCATTACAATAGGGTAATATTTTGAACGCCGCGACCTGCATCGCACCGGGATATACAACAATGGCGCTTCATGCTAGACCAAATCCCCCAAGTCAGGCGTGTTCTTTGTTAAGCCTTGATGTCCTTTAATCTGTCCGTCTTCGCTAGGTTATCCTGGGAATCCTTGACCATAAAACTACCGGCTAGGTTTAGCATACAACCCATTGTCGGATCTGTAGGAAGGTAAGAGCTGCGAACTTACTTGTACCATAATATAGTAGGGCCGATCGTACCCAAGTGCCACAGACTATGCGCGTCGAGGGCTCCATACACCGGCGGGAAGTCCAAGAGCTCCAGACTCATGACCATCATGAGCCAAGCAACAGCGACACCGGGCCAGATAGCCCACGTCCGGTGGCTCTCGGTCCACTTCTTCCAACTGAAGTAGCTCCAGAGCGCGTTCTGCACCAGGCCCACGGTGACGTTGGCCGCCATGTTGTAGGTGTAGTTCCAGCGCCAGAGCTTGAGGTAGGCGACGTGGGCGACGTACATGGAGCAGCACAGGACGGTCCAGAGCCTGAGGACGCTGCGGCGGCGCGGGGTGGGCTTGTCGAGGCGGAAGACGCGGATGGGGGTGTAGTACATGCCGTAGAGGACGCCGGCGCCGGCGGCGAAGTAGTCGAGCTGCTCCGTGAGGCGGAAGTCGCGGGTGTGGAAGAGGGCGCTGAAGATCCAGGTGGCGATGCCGAAGCAGGCGAAGAGCTCGTAGTACGGGCGCAGCGGGTACGCCGCGGATATGGAGCTCCGGATCTTGGACAGCCCGTTGTGATGCGCCGCCAGATTGCCCAGGCTGAAGAGCACCGAGAACGGCTCCTGCACCCCGAGAACCCGCACGAACGGCCACTTCCCGTGGAACTGCGTTATGGGCTGCCCCGACGCGAGGCGCTGCTTCGTCACGATGTGCTGGCACGTGTAGTCACATTCCTGCGGGCAGGTCCAGAGGAGCAGGCGGTGGTGGAAGGCTAGGGGTTATAGGTTAGCTTCGGGGGTTCGCGTGAGAGAGGACAGATCGGAAACGCGCGACGTACGGATATGGGTTGGGTTGTTATTCGGATCGCAGTTCTCGCGTGCGCAAACCTATCAAAACAACGGGGGTCTCAGTTAGCCACAAATATTCACTCTCTTCCCCTTGGTAACTTCGCACAAGATTTTCGCAGAATGTCTCAGTTCGCACTCCTCCGGGCAGCCCGGGGGGAAACCTTTTTTTCTCTTGTATTCCTGCGAAAAAATAATAATAATAATTGTAACACACCAAGAACGAACCTCTACACATTCACGGAACTCGGGCAGCCTGTCGCCGACCGAGGCCTCGGCCGTTCCCCATAGCAGGCAGACGCATACGACGACGAATGTCAGTAACGATGATGGACGTAGCATCTTGTAATCTGCATCAGCAGAGCTTGTTTAGTAAGGCGAGAGGAGGGGGAGGTAGGTAGGTAATACCTAGGTGAGAAGGGCCACGGAAACTCCCCCAAAGCCGGAAAAAAAAGGCCTGGAGAGAAATCTGTCCAGGTAACTGGAACCGTCCCGAACCGTCCTATCTGATTGGACCTCGTTGGTGGATGCGAACCTTGAGAGGCCAATTGGCGCGGTTTAGGGGGTTACTTTGTGGGGTAGGCTATTCGTATCGGCGGCATAAAGCTCTCTAATTGCCAGCAGAAAAAAGATCGTCATAGCGCGCGAAAAGAAATGGGTGCCAAAGCTCCAACGCGCTAAGAATGGTAAATTGACGTACCCGTACCGGTACCCCGGATTCTTGGTCTTGGTTCGGCACCTATGTTGTACCGGTAACTTCCCTGCTAGCAGTGGGATGCGATAGCCCTAGGTACATCTCATGGATGTAAGAAGACATCAGGAAAGCTCCTTCGTGGTTTGTCGACTTAATATTCAATTAATCCACTCGTTCATCTCTAACATAAACCTTCTCTTCTCGCTCGTTGTAACCAACTTGCATCTGTCTTTAGTCTCGTATAACCGGCCAATTGACAGCCAAGGATGTCGATCAGTCAAAGCAACAACATCATAGGATCTTATACCTAGCTAAGCACTTCACTTGCCGGTATCGCAAATTAAGGCACGAATCGATAGGTACATGGCAGTGTCAATCTTTGATATCGATACGTGATACGATGAGATCACTGTCCATCTCTTTTAAATCGAGTCCCTTTAAACTTAGGAGACA
This sequence comes from Jackrogersella minutella, assembly GCA_022578535.1. NCBI lineage: Eukaryota > Fungi > Ascomycota > Sordariomycetes > Xylariales > Hypoxylaceae > Jackrogersella > Jackrogersella minutella. The sequence continues at coordinate 72,255 of MU388188.1, forward strand.
TGCTATTAACTGCTCTAGATTCTCAAAATCATCTATCCTCTTAGCGAGGGGGCATTCTCGTGACCTGATCTAAATACCGGTAACATAGAAACCAACCGCGAAGAATATACTTACTATCATTTTATAACCACGGCAAATTCAAGGCCCGTAACAAGCCTTTCAAGGTTGATGAGCCGCAATGCCAGTACTATTCGGGTTTCTTACATTACCCGGAGGACTTCCCTCCGCGGGCCATTATAATGCCGTATAATATATTACATATCGTCTATATGTCTACAAAAAGTTGCGCGCTGTTTTTTGGATTGTTTCTCTAATATGATCTCCATCTCGAGTAAAACCGTCCTTACAGATTAGTCATGATGAGGTTGTATGTCCTTCTATGCACGGCCAGTGTGCTCGCCTCGCCTTTCCGTCGAGGCGCTGCGACGCTTTCTCCAGTCACCCGTAACGGGACTGGCTTATTAGTCGATGGAAAGGCCTGGAAAGCAATTGGACCAAATGTTTACTGGTTAGGACTCGACGAGAATGTGACTCCACCGGCGGGGGAGCCGTTCTACGCTCCCACGAAAGCTAGTTATCCTAGTAAGGAACGCATCACCGAGGTCATGGCTACGGTTCAAGCTTTGGGAGGGACCATGATTCGTGGACACACTCTTGGGATTAGTGTTGGGAATCCCCTGAGTGTTTGGCCTGAACCGGGGAAAGTCAATGAAGAGGCGTTCGGCCCAATTGACTGGGCTGTCTACCAAGCGGGTGTATATGGTATACGGTTGTTGATACCACTAGTGGACAACTATGTCAGCTCATATCACGAGAATGCCTGAGCGGGTATAAACTCACGCATTGATAGGATTATTACCACGGAGGGAAATACAACTTTCTTCGTTGGGGAGGCTTTGATCTCAATCAGAGGAGGGACGAAAATAATCCTCTAGTCCAGCAATTCTATACCAATGCCACCATCGTTGCCACTTTTAAGGATTACATCAAAACGATAATAACCCATAGGAACCAATACACCAATCTCACATTTGCTGAGGACCCAACCATATTCGCATACGAGACTGGGAATGAGCTCCTCGGGCCAATATGGGGCGACATGAACTCTCCAGCGGACTGGGTCCAGGACATCGCGAAATACGTGAAGAGCCTTGCTCCCCAGAAGCTCATGGGTATGTGTCAAAGCACCTTTAGAATTTCACCACCCTCACTTCCCACCCGCACATTTTCATATGTGGTGTTTTTCCCTTTTGGAAGACGAGCTAGCACCTGGCCTAGATATTAACACATCCCTAGTTGACGGAACGTATGGTATCAACAAAACCCACCTCAGCATTGAAGAAGTAGATATCTTCTCGGACCACATGTACCCCGTAGACACAAATAAGCTTCAGGATGATATCAAACTCGTCGAAGCTGCAGGCAGACCCTTCTTCGCAGGCGAGTACGACTGGGTGGGCGGGGACACCGCCAACCTGCAGTCGATGTTCAACATCATCGAGGAGAGTCCCGCCGCCGCCGGCGACACCTTCTGGAGCCAGTTCGGACACAATGCTCCCGACTGCGCTGTAAGTAGCTCCAAGCCAGCATCTACAGTACGATAAGCGGGCAGGGTGTCTAACCCCAACTATAGACGTACGTAGACCATAGCGACGGCCTCGCCTTGCAGTACGCCAACCCGAAGAACACGGCGAATCAGAACAGCCGCATCCAGCTCATCAGGAAGCACTTCGTCGCCATGAGCCAGGGCAAGGACATTGCTCCAGACGAGGCTCTACCAGCTGTGCCTTGCCCGGCTCCTACTTCGCCGTCTTTTCGTTATCGTTAAAGACTCGGTAGGTACGATTGAAGAAGCACAGTAGCATAAGCTACATGCTTGTAGATAGGAACTCTGGTATTCCATAGAGCCAAGACCCAACTTGAACCACAAAGATACATCTTCTCGTAAAATATAACTTAAAGTCTACATTACAATTCTTTAAGAATACGTAGTTATAGAAATCACTAACGCAATACCTAACTTATATAGACCATATCTTCAAATATTGTCTTATCAGTCACGTTTGGTATAGATCCGTTATAATTTCATGAGCTATATTCATCATAATACGTAAGAACTTGCTTCCCGGACCTAATAAAATCACCTAGAACTTTTCACCTATTTTTATTTAGAGGCTCGCGAGCTGTCTACAGTATGTCCTTTCGCAACATATACCCAGCCCGCCGTCGTGGTTTTTTTGGGGTCTCGACTAACCTCCGTACGCCCTCACGATAGCCGCCACCTTGTTCGCCAGCTCGTCCGCCTCGGATCTCGTGGCCGCTTCTGCGTAGACTCTGCACGCGTTCTCCGTCCCGCTGGCTCTAGCAAAGGAACGAGCGTTGGTGTACTTCTTCACGACCTTGTCGATCTCGTCTTGACAGTGCTCCGGGTGGCTGAGTCTTCGCTCCGCATCAGTAGTGTGGAACAGATCCTTGTTGCCGACTTCGACACGGACGAGACGATTGGGAAGGTCCTGGTACGTCATGGCCCAATCCCTCAGCGACCACCCCTTGTGGGCCAGTATGACTTCGACCATGAGCATGTCTGATATGGCATCTCCGACAGTTTGGTTGATAAGATCTCCCAGAGCACTGAGAGTCTCGAGAGCGTCCTTCTGCGCCGGTGATTGAGGCTCCTTGGTCTTGAACGCTTGTAGAGCGTCTTGAGAAAAGAGAACAGTGCCATGGCCGTTGGCCTCGAAATATACGCCAATGTCATACGAACAAGCGGCGTGGTGAAGATGCTTGACACCCGTGGGGGTGCAGACTACAGGAATCTGCAAGTGCTGCTCCACGTATTTCGTGCTAGACCCATTGGCATAGGCAGTCTGAATAAGCCCGATGCGAAGTTGGCCTTCCAAGCCAGCGGTGCGGATGAGATCTGCAATAAAAGATGCAGCAAGCGTCGCAATGCGATCGCCATCCAGCATGAAGAAACCAGTCTCTGGGTCGATCCAGTAGTAAATGAGGCGATCAGCGTCACCGTCCAGAGAGCACCATCTCTCACCGGGAGCGGGTTTCGGGTTGGGCGGGGCTCGCTGTCTGGTCTTGACGAAGTCGGCACCGCAGTCCAGGTTCAGGACTTCTGGGCGCAGGACGTCATCGTTGCAAACCCTGACATCCAAGCCGGTCTTGGAAGCATCGTGGTGCTTGAGAAGCTCGCTAAGCTTGGGTCCACCAACACCATTGGCGCAATCGACGGATAGCTTTCCCGAAACTCTACGTCCACGTAGAGCGCGGTAAAAGGCCTCAACAATCTTGTTGTAATATCCGACCTCGCTAATCTCTCCGTAAGCCCCAGGGGTGCCTGCAGTGTTGACGCAGCGCGTCAGGTAATGAAGTTGGGGGGTTGTAAGGATCTTGAAGTCGGTGAAAGTTGTGTTCGTCGCAGCAAGGGAATCGGCAAGGGCCGTGACAAGTTTCTTGCCGGAAGGACGAGTGTCGCGGCCGGCAATAACCTTGCCAGAGGAAGTCAGATCGACCTTCAGGGAATCGGCTAGCTTGTAGAAGTAATCGACAAGGTCTTCATGGCTCGGGGCATTGACGAGGTTCGTGGCATGGACTTCCCACTCTTGCTCAAGCATGTCCCCCATTGGGTCGACAATCTTCACACCATTATCCACCGCAGGATTATGGCTAGCGGTGATCATTACGCCGATCGTCTGGCCATTGAGCTTGCGGCTTCGAAGAGCTGAGAGCAGTCCGACTCGGAATGTGACAGCGTCCAGAAGGTCGGCATTCATACGGAAGCCTGCAGTACCGTACTTGTATAGTCTGCCGGGGACTATGTCATGCTTCTTGGAAGCGGCGAAGATAGCGTCTCGATCCATGGTGGGTACGACGATTCGATATCGAGATGCGGAGTATCGATTGATCCGGTATTCTCTATGATACTGATAAAATTTATCACGGATATCAAAATGAAATTGATGTAGATTAAATATAATAACCAGGTAGTTGATGTCGTAAAAAAAGAATGAGGTAGGAAAAGAAGTCAATAGAAGAAGTTGTTAAGATCAAAAGTATCGAATGAGTAGGCTAATACGAAGCAACCCCTCCTTCTAGGTACTGTAGATACGTAGGTAGGTACCGCCCTACCTTGCGCACTGGGCATCTGACGTTTCCAGGGCTGCAGGGTTATGAACCAATCAAAACTCTTCTAGTAGGAAGGTGGGTCAGGGTAATGGCTCATGAAGCTCTAAGCTGAAAGCGCCGCCCTCAGCCCCTGGTTCCCTGCGATAATTTTATTTCGTCATTACCTCATTAGGTTTCGCCTATTGCATTTAAAGTTTATTGATACGCAGTCACCTGACTTGGCGATTGGTATCTTTTCCCCAGACGCGTAAAGTCACGTCAAACAGCACTCATCTTCATTTCTTTGAATTGATTATCCTCACGCAAACAGGATGCCTTCCCAAGAGCCCTGTGCTAACCCTCTCCTTCTCCAATGGGTACAGGAATGGGTTGATCAAGCCCGGGAGCATAATTCTAAGGGCCTCTCTACTTATAAGAAGGCTTACATCGCCCTGAAGGCATGTCCAGTGACTTTCCAACATCCTTCTCAATTGCAACAGTTAAAGGGATTCGGCCAGACGCTGTGTAATCGCCTGATCGAGAAACAGAAGAAACACTGTTCCCAGAATGGATTGCCTATGCCGAAAAGACCTAGGAGGTTTATTATTCCCGGCTTAGCCAACGAAGGCGACGGCGAAGAAGACGGAGAAGGTGAAGAGAGATCGTCCAAGAGGCAGAGGAAAGCAAAGCCTTACGTGCCAACTCTCCGATCTGGTCCGTATGCCATAATTATGGGTTTGGCAACACTCGAAGAGGGCTCACGCAATGGAATGACAAAGGTGCAACTAATTGATGTGGCACAGCCCCATTGCGATGCCTCCTTCACTACACCTCCTGATCCAAAGAGTTTCTATACGGCCTGGAATTCTATGAAGACACTCCTTGATAAGGACATCGTCTATGAGCGTGGCAGGCCAACACGGAGATACCATTTGACCGAAGAAGGATGGGAGGTGGCACGACGAATTCAACACACGTTGAATCCGGATCTACCTAGACCAGCTCCATCAAGGTCGGAACCTGAACCTGAACCTGAATTCCGAGAGATAGAACGACCACCTCGTCTCATAAACCGATCCCCTTCTCTGGAAATAGATGACCAACCCAGGCACGATTCGAGCTATGTAGACGTCGTCACTACTGGTGATTCTATGTCTAGTAGTTCGGCAATACCCCATTTCCGGCCAATTCGTCTGGCGCCTGGGACTTTTGAAGTTCACTTGGTACTAGATGTTCGTGAAGTCCGAGCAAAGACCGACAGGGATTACAGTAAGTAGCCTGAGTCTTTTTTGTTTATGGCACATTTCTTCCTAATATGTGACTATGGACTGGATAAACGCGAGAACTCCTTGGTCATTAATCAAATATAATTGCTAACGCTTGGTGTTTCAGTGCAAAATGAACTTTCCAAGAGGGGCGTCAACCCAGTCATGCGGGCCCTCGAGCTCGGTGACGCTCTCTGGGTTGCCAAGTGTAAAGATGCGAACTTTTTATCTCGGCTAGGCGCCGAGGGAGATGAAGTGGTACTCGATTATATCGTCGAGAGAAAAAGACTCGACGATCTGATCAGCAGTGTCAAAGACGGCCGCTTCCACGAACAGAAGTTCCGGCTGAAACGGTCAGGCATCAAGAACATCGTTTACGTCGTCGAGGAGGTATCGATGGATGCCGAGGCCTTAGATAGGCGAGCGGAGATGGTGCAGTCTGCTATCGGCTCGACGCAGATGGTGAACGGCTTCTTCGTGAAGAAGACCCAGAAGATAGATGATACTATTCGATATCTTACCCGGATGACCATGTTGCTGAAGAAGCAGTACGAGAGCCGGCCTCTACTCGTCATCCCTACCGAGATCATCACCGCCCAAAACTACCTCCCATTGCTTGAGCATCTTCGACAGAAGGAGCCTACTGCGGACCATCACATCACTTACCCAGCATTTGCTTCGTTGGCGTCGAAGTCCGATATGATGACGCTGCGGGATGTATATCTCAAGATGCTGATGTGCACGAGGCAGGTTACGGGGGAGAAGGCTCTCGAGATCCAAAAGAAATGGAAGACGCCGTACGATTTCGTAAAGGCCTACGAGGATCTAGGCGATGGGGAAAGTGGCAAGAAGCGGAAACGAGAGATGGTCTTCGACCACATGGGAAACATGTTTGGACGCAAGAAGATTACAAAGCCGCTCAGTCTGAAGATCGCGGAAGTCTGGGCTGATATATGAGTATTAGCACGACAGTTTTTTTTTTGAGACCACGCTGGTAGACTCCTAATCTGAGCTTCTAGTGTTATGACTAAAGCCGTGAATGAAAAGATACATCCATCGTCATCACAATACAAAGACAAGAGTACTCGATATACTCGCAATGCCTCCATTTAAGAAAATCGAAACCCTAGTTTTATATATTGCAGCTCGTCGTAGGAAGTATCGTTAAGCATACACAGAAACAAGATCCCGCGATTTATTCATTTCCAGCCTTCCAAGATCCCATCCAAGTATCACTGGACAGCCAAGGAAATCCGTCTGATACCAACAGACCTAAACAATATACAAGAAACCCCCTTTCCCCCATCCCACCCTAAGAATGCGCGCCCATAGCCTGCGCAACCAAATTCTCCACCATGCCCTCCAAGATCGGCTTAACCAACATCTCGCCCTGCGCGCCAAGGTATCCCGCCATGGACTTCTCCGCGTACTTAGCCAGCACGTCCACCTCGACGTTCACCGAGTCGCCGGGCCTCTTCGCGGCGAGCACCACCTTCTCCTGCGTGTACGCAATGAGCATGACCTCGAACCAGCCCTGGGCATCGTCGACCTTAGTCACGGTGAGGCTGGTGCCGTCGAGCGCCACGTAGCCCTTGAACACGATATACCGCAGCACGTCGAGGCTCCGGGGCGCGAACCGGAACGTCAGCGCGTTGCCGTCCTCCTCCACGCCCGCCACGTCCGCCGTGGTGTCCACGTGCCCCTGCACGAAGTGCCCGCCCATGCGAGTGTCGGCGCGCACCGCGCGCTCGAGGTTGACGCGCCCGCCCGCGGCCAGGCCCCCCAGGTTCGTGAGACGCAGGGTCTCGGGCGCGATGCCGACCTTGAAGCTGGGGGCGCCGGTTCCTTGTTGTGGTGATGGTTTGCTGAGGTCCGTGGCCGTGAGGCACACCCCGTTCACGGAGATGCTGTCGCCGAGCTCGGCATCCTCGAGCAGCTTCGACGTCGGAGGGAGCGTGATGGTGAGGGATGTCCCGCCCGTCTCGTCGTGCGGGTTGAGCTCGGCGACCACTATGTCCACGAGATGAGTCAGTCGATGGGTTGTCAATCAATCCACCAGTTTTACCATCAGTTTTACCCCCCTCCCGTCTCACTATTTTTACTATGGCAAAAGGAGATTGGAATGCCTAATACTTACCTCCGATCTCCTCAACTAGTCCTGTAAACATATTGCTTAGCTTAGCTTCGCGAGTACCGTACTGTCGTTTCTTTCAAAGGTCTGGACTGGTATTCGAATTGGGAATTGTTATTTTTCTGTTTTGTCGCAAGAATGACGTTACTCCTAGAGCTCCACCCCGCCATCGCATGTAACCCAATGTTATTATGCTTTATTTAGCACGGAATCTGTTCCGCGCTAGAGGGCCCTTACTTACTGTACGTCTTAAAAGATCCTGTACAGATCCGTAAACTCACCAAATTTACCAAATTCTACTAAGCGGAATGTTATGCCACTATGGGATACAAGATGTACCTAGGTAGTTTAGTTCGCCGACCTGATACGCGTCATTCCGCTGCGCCGAAGCACGAACAGGATAACTGGCAAGCCGGGTATAAAAAATAGGAAGGTCATGATACTTTACTGCTACTGTAAGCGGACCGGTCCGAGGCCAGGACAAGGATAATAACCTCGACTAATTGGTCGCATTCTAGTCACCACCAGTCACCACAGACGTTACTCCCACGTACGGGATCCCAGTCATGATCGGAGTCAGCTGAGGCCAGAATGTTCTTCGCCGGCCTATATTCTCGCCAATAAAAGCCGGTATTGACTGATCCATCAACCTCTTGGCCATCATCACTCTTTGGAGTGGTATGTATCTCGAGGGACGTGTAGGAGTTACTGTATATCGTAATCTTCGCCAGTCATATCATAAGTGTGACCCATATCATGTTACGTCATGTTTTTTTCCCGTTCCATCCTCATGTAGCTAATCGTTCCAACCCCTTTCTAGGCCAAAGAGAATTGACTTTTTGCCTCCTAACGCCGCCCATAAGCCCCGTCGCCATGCAATAATGCAAGACCAATTGCTAACTTGTAGCTTGCTGCCTACTAGACGGGCTCTATCTGTCGGAAGGCACCAGCTGGTTTGACTCGTAGAAGACAACGCAATGTAAGATGTATATACTTTGGGCATAACCCTCTTAACACATCTTGTATTCGGAAATGCCCTCGGCAAATCGAGTAGGATCTTGCGTGCCTAGCTGATACTTGACCTTGATGTCGAGATCTCGGCGGTTCTTGTCATTGGGTCTCACCTCCAAGTTGCACGAAACCGTCTCTCCTTGCTGTACCGTCAGGACTTGGTTGAGGTAGAAGACCGTCTGCTTCCAATGGGTGTACTTTGTGTGCGGCCCAGTCGAGAAACGAATTGGCTTGTGACAAGCAGTGAAGTCGATATCGAACCATGCTACGAGCGCGTGGACGAAGTCATCACGTCGACAACTTAGCTCGAAGGGGATCGAGAAGGAGAGATCGGCCGTTGTGCATTTGTAGAGGTCAAGAGTTAAGACTGATGTGGGATCCGTCACGGCGGCCTTAACTTCGACCGTGTCGACGAGAGGCTCAGCCAGAGCTGTGTCTTTCAGGGGAGTGTAATCGAATCCGTAGACATTATCCCAGACTGCGACCTGTTAGCACAAACCCCAAACTCCTGTCGATGAAAACTCACATCCGATCTTCTCATCCTTGTATTCACCATCCTCAATACCGCAGACAAATATTGTGGCCTTGTCTGGGAAGATCAATCCATCCTTGGCGAGGAACTTGTCGCGGGCATATAGCACCGTGTCAAGCATGCTCTCATAGAGGAGGAAGTAGCCCATCCACTCTGAGATAATGATATCGACCTTGGGGAATGGCAACTCGATCTCCTCCATCTTACCCTGGATGAGGGTGATCTTATCTGCCATACCATTAACCGCGACAATCTCCTTGGCCTTGAAGATGATGGTTGACATGTCGACGCCGATAACGTGCTTTGCTCCTGCTCGGACGGCGAACCTATATAAGAGGATAGTTGGTCAGTTTACATGGGTAAAGTTTGAGGAAGTCAAGTTCGAGTATAATTACTAACATGGAGAGAATGGCCGTCCCACAGCCGACATCGAGGACAACCTTATCCTTAAAAAGATGCTTGTTTTGGACAATCGCATTCATGTAAGACTTTGTGCGGACCTCATCTTTCTATAATAAACGATGCATCATTAGCCAAGTAAAAATAACGGTTAGAGCTACTTAAGTAAGCCTATAAACTTGGAATACATACCAACATCTCTTCGTGGATTCCTATAATGCGACATATCTTCGTTAGCCAAATGTCTATATCAGGGCCTATAATGGCAATAAAGGTTGCATACCATGATGATTGTAACTATTGTGCGACAAGTGTTAGCTAAAGTCTTATCATGCAGAAGTATGGGATATCGATGTAGGATTTATGCAAAGCGCACAAGACAATAAGAACATACCTATTGAAATAATGCTGCTCGGAGTGAGCCATGCTCTTGAGCTTCTGCTCAGCAGCTTCGACGTCCATTTTATCGTCTGCCATTATCAGAAGGTGAGGAGGTGCAACTTGTATGAAGTTGAATTTTGGAAGAAAGAGTAAGTAAAGATTGGGCTTGGTCGACAAGATGAAGTGTGTAAGGTTTCCCGTTTTTTACTTTTTCTCTTCCTTCTAGAGCCGCTTGCAGGGTGACTACCTATGACTACCTAAAATGTAGTACGACGGATCTAGACTAAAGTTAAAAAAAAATATGATGAAAAACCTTGGAAGTACCTAGGTACATACCCTCTAGGTACCCACACTTTTCCTCGATTACGCGCTTAAGGCGCGTTCCATCCATTCACCTCAACTGCAACCCCACCGGAATATGGTAAAATAATAATCCTGCTAAGGGATTCTGCCGTCTCCACATCATCCTCACCGCCCGGGACCCCAGCAATCTTTTTAGTATTTATACCTGCCCTCCTCCGAATTGTTTTTACTCTTTTTTCTTCTTTATTTTCTTCATACTTACCTTGCGGGAAAACTCTATGCTCAAGAATATGGAGTTTTAAGAGGAAAGACCTGCATTGCACAGCGCGGTGTCGACCCTTTTCTATTATCCCTCGTGGATCGTAGTCCGTGGAATTTTTGATCTCTAAAAACTCTTTTCGTTATGCGCGATGCCTTGATGCACTGCCATGAGGAAGACTGACCAAATGAAATTATCGTGAGGTTTTCCACAACAGCCAAGTCATTTATTGTTTACATTTATTAATCATCTTTGATTGACCGTATCAATATCTAAAACGCCCACGAAATTATTTACACAGGACGTCCCTATTCATATATCTAGACTTCTATCAATCATCTTAGCTAGGTGAATGGTAATAAATTGTAAAGCAGTCTAGATTCCTCGTCGGCCACCTCACGCATTGGTATTGATATACATCTGGTCATACCCAACAATATCCCATCCCCAAGTGTCAGTATTCAAGGTAACGTTCGTTGGATTTGTCTTTCCTCCTCGCACTACATATCAACAAAATCAGTACAGCCATTCACGAAGAGCCTCAAGAAGCATTGTCGCCTAAAACAAAACGGGCAAGAAAACATGAAGTCAAAAAAAAATAAATAAAATACTCACAATACCCAGCCTCCACTGACCCTCCCGCAACAGGGCGCGCAATCTTGTTCTCGCCAGCCACGACGGTGAAGTTAGCCAATGGCAAATCCCACGAGTTCCTCGACGCCACGCTTGGCGAGCCGTAATAACGCGCCTCCAACTTGTCGGGGGTCACCGTCAGAAGGTAGTATCCTCGATAATATCCGTCCTGCCACTGGAGTTCTGTATTTTCCGTCACCAGCTTCTCTGCCGATGCTCGCGCGGGCACGATGAGGCCGTTGTAGCCAGTCGAGCTGACGGCCGTGCCGGCAAACTCGACCCCGATCGCCCCGTCGCCCGTCTCTGCGTCGTAGGTCTTTTCGCCTAACCAGACGAGGTCGGATACCTATGCACATTGCAACTATTAGTCGCACCATTCTAGAGAGTTAGCAATATGGCATAAGAATTAGCGTCGACGAACCCAATTCTGGTGACTGTCGCCAGCAAGAAAGATAGTGTTGCTAATCTTGTTGTCATAGAGATGCTTCAACGTCCGATTCCTATTTGCAACATACCCCTAAGTAGAACAATATCAGCCAGCTATTCCATGCGAACTTTCCTTCGGCTTAAACGAATTATCGACTTACGTTCCAGTCATCGCCGTTGAATTTACCAGACTGGCTGATATATGAGAATATGATCTGGTTACCGATAATGCGCCAAGTCGCACCTCGGCTAGCTGACTTTGTCAATTGGCCGTAGAACCAATTCTCCTGGTGCGAGCCCATCAACGATCGCGAGGCATCGTTGCGGATAAGATCAATATAATCATTGTTCCAGGCTTAATCTTGTCAACAACAGAAGTCCAACCACATTTTCTTGGAGTTTGCCTGCAGGCTACTTACTCAGCGACGTGATGCTGCGATCGTAATTACGAGTGTCGAGGACGATCAAGTCCAGGACTACAAATGATGATGGTCAGTAACGGGGAGATGGGGAGCTGGTATGCGGAAACGATGCTATCCAAGGGGTCACGTACGGTTACCCATCTGGAACGACCTCCAGACCCTCAAGTTATCATCGAGGTCTATCTGGCTTTGGAAATTTTAGTAAACCCTCGTCTGTATTCATATCGCCGTTGCTCACCGGATGGGCATCCACTCAAAATACGCTCTCACGGCGTTCATCTTTCTCTGGTCCACGCTGACTCGACCGTCATTCAAGAAAGACTGTTCGGTATTATTCAAGGCACTCGAACCATCTCGGTATCCATTGTCTGAGACTTCTACAAACCCGTCAGCAGCCATCTCAGAGACATGTCGTCATTTCTTTTATTGCCTGCGTACCGTGATCATCCCACGTCGTGATCCAGGCGAAGTTCTGCGAGGCAAGCTGGAGATCTGGATCGGTTCGGTACTACACATCATCTTAACCTCTCTCGCGTCCCACTTGGACGTTTGGAACAAATACACACCTGTCCATGGCGAGTTCTGTAGTCATACAGACTAAACAGGTATTTACTCGGCTCGTGGGCTCGCTCGCCCTTCGCGCTTCCCTCGTAGATGTAATCTCCCAGGTGGATCTGTCTCTGTCAGGACACGATACGACCACACTCACAAGAATTATACCAGCGCTTACGAAATAGTCCTGCTCGTCCTTGCGAGCGGCGTTCCCGTACACGTTGAAATAGCCGTTCGCTTCGACACCGTCAGCAGGCGCACAACCCCCCCGTAAACCCGAGCACACTCACGATAGTTGCTACAGGAGAACACCGCAAACTTCAACTCCGCCACATCAGCGTTCTCCAGAGGCGCCGTCTTCGTCCTCCCAACCGGACTCGTGATGTTCGACCCGCAGATCGCAAACTGGTAGTTATACGTCGTGAAAGGCTGCAGGTGATTGGCCTCGACCTACGGCACATTAGCCCCCTAACTTCCCACCACCACCAACGAAAGGATCGCGGACCTTAATAGTATAGTCGATATCGCTAGTCGTGTACGCCTCGCCGCTAGACACCGCACTACCGTTCCCTTCGCTGGGGTACACGGCCCACTGGACGCAGATGGGCGCCGGGTCGGCGTTGATGTAGGGCTGGGTGTCGTGGTTATACAGCGGCACGGGCCCCTCGACCGTGGCGTTGCTGGCGTCGGACGCCAGCGACGGCGCCGCCCGCGTCCACAGCACCACGCTGTCCGGGTACGGGTCGCCCGACGCCACGCCGTGCGTGAACGCCAGCCCCGCCGCAGCTCCGTCCCCGCCGCGTCTCTTGACGAGGCTGCGCCGCCGCACCCGCCGCACGTCGATCCCCAGCCCCGGGTGCCGCCGCGACGGGCTCTTGTAGTTGAGGTTCCCGTCGAACCTCGCGCCCGCGGGCGTGGTTAGCAGCAGCAGCAGCTCAGTCGCGAGACCGAGGTTCGCTAGGTTGACCATGGTGGCGGCAGCAGAGAAGAAAGAAAGGCCCAAGACTTGGCAACCAACGGGGGGGGGAAATGGGAAAAAAAAAACCAAACCAAACCAAAAACGCCCCGGCCAAGCCATCTTCGGGGTCTGTTTATAACCCAACGTCGACGACAACACACGTGCTCGTTTCTCCCCCGGTCTCACGAACTCCGGAATACCATGTACCACGCCAGCCATGTGGGTAGCATGCTACCACCCAGCGTTGGCGATAGCAGAGAACGTCTAAGAGACAAAGTCACATACCAGAAAGGAAGGTGAGTCGCAAACCACCATGATACGCCTGGCAGACACGCAGGGTGGTACTGGTCTGAGCCGCCTATCTATTCTCGACGGGGAAAACGTGTGATATGGATCCTCTCCAATTGGCTGGGGGTTATCGTCCGGCCATGCAGGTCTAGGACGAACTGCCGAGGTGTGGACGAGACAGATGACTGCGATGCTTCGGCGGGGTATAAGACTGAGTCGGCATGACGAGAAAAGTTTAATGACGGTGGTTATACTCACCGGGATAGAGCCGCATGCTCATTTCTATATACACACGAACCCACAATGCTTAGTGACGGGGGGCGCATCCCGCGGGTCACATTTAATCACAGTTAAAAGTTAATGACCCATACACCGGGGAACATCCAGGTTAGGGATCATGAGAAAGAATAATATCATTATCGACTCCCCATGCGTAGACGCGCGTAGAACAACTAGCTAACTCCCTAACCGCACCATCTCTCGTGAGGCTCCCTCCAGCGAACGCCAAGGATTGCAAAGATCTTCTTCTCGTCGCGCCCCTCGAGCAGCGTCCCCGCAGCCATTCTGTTATTTCCCGGGTCCCGTGGGACATCACCATACAGTCCTTTTTCGTTCAGCCGCAGCCCCTTCTTCCGCGCGAGTAATCGGATCGATCGGTTGAATATGTCGTTGCCGGTGAAGTAGATCAGCGCCGCCCCGAACTGGGTCTGGGGCACCAGTAGCAAGTCGATGCGTCGCCAGATGGGTCGGTATTCGCCTTTCGGGCCTGGGAACGCGCCCGCTGGTAGCACACAGCAGCCGTGCCATTTGCTGCCTCCGTCATCGTCGGTGGTGCCATGGTGGGAGGCGAGCGCCGCAGTCAGGAAACCCTCCTCGGTCAAGGTACCGACGAGCTGGTTCAAGAACGGGACCAGCTCGCTTGAAGAGGATGTGCCTGCTTTTGTTATGATCAAGTCGATGTCGCCGGAGCTGTCTGCTCCGCGGCGATAACTGCCTCCAATAATCAGCTCGACGCTGCGATCGATGACTGCAGCCGCCTTCTTGACGCAAGTCCCCAAAGCCTCCACTTCCTGCCGTGGAATCCTAGTATTCAAATCATCGAAATGTTCTAAGCCGACTTTCTGGTTGACATTTAGCTCGGCTTTGTTTTTGAGGTCATCTAATGTGCGAAAACCTTGAGCGACCCAGTGCTGGGCCTGGCTTTGGCCAACGCCGTAGATTTGGAGGAACAAGGCCATCGTTTTTCTGCGAGGGTCATCTTGCGCATACGCGAGTTGTCTCAGTCGATTCGTATTTACAATCTCCTCGATCTTGTCTGCGATTCGACCGATATTAGGTAAGGCACGTGCCTCCTCGGCGGTACATATCTTCTTGGGTTGCGCTCGAAGCGTGGTGATGGCCAGTCTGTAAGCTCGAATCCTAAAGTTATCGCCAGCGAGTGTGTGCACATCCAACATTTGCTGAAGAACCTTGATAGTCTCCGCGTTGGGATTGTCTTCCCCCTGGTCTTTAGTGCCTCCTTTCATGCAAATGAATTTTTCTTGCCAATCAGTAGCCTTTTGTCGAGGTTTACCAGTGGCCCTCCTTTTTCGTGGTCCTGTGTCAGCTGAGCTGTTCGTGTCGGATGGAGCATCGGCTTCATCTGCGTTTGGTAAACTAGCAATATCGCCATAATCTATCAGCGCACTATCCAGAGCGTTTCCGCCATCTGCAGTTTTCATTTCAGATATGCATTGCGTAAGCTCATCATCTTCCTCAGCCACTGCTTGTGTCTGTACCTCGGAAGCTTGATCATCGACTACTGTGCCGTGGGCTTGTTGTCCCTGGGAAGATGAAACTAAGCCGGTTCTCTGCGACGATGTCTCACTGCTCGACGGTGTAATTGATGCGGGCACAGACGCCTTTTTGGCGGCCTTTTTGCGCCTCGGCTTTAGTTGTAGTGAGGCTGTAGAATCACCTGAAGACAATGGTTCATTCGACGGCTGTGCAACTGAGGTTGGCATCCCACTAATTTTATATTGACCTTGGACTGGGTTTGCAATTATACGATGTCTCAAGCAGTCGATAGGATAAGACTCGTTAACGAGAACCTTTTCAGGCCACTTGGGGTCATCTTGTAAGTTTCTTTCTATGTCCGCATATGTGAGCTTTTTGTCGACGATGATGTGCGTTGCACTAGCTAGCTCTCGACACCATCTAGAAAACATATAATCAGCCGAGTCGCATAGGATCAAAAAGAAGTATAAACGGAATTTCGAAGTTCATCATAAAATGGCCACCGGTGAATTATTCAGACGGCTACTTACGTGGCACCATGTTCTCGAGCTTTTGTAATCTGTAGCCTGCGAGCTGGGTTGATATCATCATTGGGTATGTAATAGAATGAGAGACCTTTGAAGATCCGCTGCGCTTCCGGGACCAGCTTTAGCGGAGTTTCCTTCTTGCGCTTTCCCATCTTGACAAGAGGTGAAAGGTCACTTTGAGGACTAGACTGTCTGGCGCGAAGCGATGGGCGTGTTGCCCGCGTCGAGCGACGCAGCGGCTGTCTGGTCGCTACAGCTGCAGTGTCAGGCACGGTGGTATCGTTACCGACAGATGTGCCAGTCAACAAATCTGTGCCGCCGATGTTTGATTTGCTCTGGCGCGGTGTGACCGCAATGATTTCGACATCAGAGTCATTATTCGTGGATATTGATTCTGTTGCTGTCTTCCAAAGAGCGGTATCTAAAACCTGGCCAGGTTTCGTGTGCGAGTCATGAGGAACTTTATTAGAAGTAGCCGAGGCAATGGAGAGAAACAGTTTGCTCTTCTGCCTGTATGCCTCCTCAGCTTCATCCAAAGCATCTTCCCTATCTTCATAGTTGGATGTTTCGAGGCATTCAAAGAATGCGATCTTCTCTTGGAGCTGGGAATCCATTGATAGGTACCTATCGTATCACCTGAACGGGATCAAAGAAATATAGTATAAGCCCACCCCAGTGTCCAACACCAGAAAATTCATTTTACCAATTGGATGTCAAATGTTTTGAATTGTTATATTGTTTACACAAGTTAATAAGATTCATCTAATAGGCATCAGTGGTTTTGAGTCGTGTTAAGTTGTATTGTCTTAGTGCATGTGCTTTAGCTTTATTGATTTATTGATTTATGGGGTCCATAGCTGATGTCATCGTCTCATGTAAAATTATCAATACGCGCTGCATGTACACGCGTTAAAGGGGAACTACAATATGATTGCCAAGTATCTTGTAAGTACCAATCTCCGTATCGATATTGATTGATCTACAACTTCTCCTATGCAGTATAAGATGATTCCCCTATTCACCTAAAACAAGGGATGGAATGGGGATGTCTTTGAATTTCGTGTTGTATTGTATTAGGAAATATTGCTCAGTCTTATTAACCACATACGTGCTTGAACCGACATCAAGTATGCAGTGTTTTAGTGCAATATACTGCCCAGGTGACGCCGAGGGTATAATCCTTCACTACCAACAAGCCCTGAACTCCGAAGCGCCTCCTCAAATATCGCATAGGCAAGCGAGATGTCCACCATCAGTCATTTCCTTTTTAAAACGGGATCTCGATTACATATCGCATTTTTAGTACCGTATCATACAGGCTGACCTCTACTAAGTCAGTACTAAGTAGCCGATGAAGAGGCTTGCCCAGGATACCCGCGAGCATCCATCAGGGGAATGCTGTTCTTCTCGCGGGGGTCGAACGAGTTCCCGCCTTCAGCCGAATATCGGCTGTTGGCATCGGCGTCAATGTCGTTCAGCACCTCCCTAGTAAGCTCAACGTAGTCGTAGGCGAATTCGCCAATCTCCGCATCGTCAATGCCCAGAATCTCGGCGTCTTCGCTAGCTCGGAGTTGCAGGCCGGGAATCAGGTTGAGAATGAAACAGATTATGCATGTTCCGACGAATGAGTAGCATCCTCCGCAGATCGAATCGGCCAATTGGTATGCCAGTTGAATCCAGTGTTGGTTTACCCAACCGCCCTTGATCTCCGAGAAGCCGTCGAGATGCGCGATGTAATCGGCGGCAAAGAATGCAGTGCAGATGTTCCCCACAAAGCCACCGACGGCGTGCACGGCGAAAATATCCAGAGCGTCGTCAATTCGTACAAGAAACTTGAGTTTAGTAGCGTAGTTGGCAAAGCCGGCGCCGAGAACTCCGTAGATTACTGCAGCCCATGCGGGAACATAACCTTGAAAGAGTCAGACACATTCCTTACGCGTGAAAAGTGAGTTACTAACCTGAGCCTGGGGTAATCGCCACGAGACCTGCAACAACTCCCGAACAGAAACCCACAGTGGACCACTTGCCCTCCAGTCGGTAATCGAGGACACACCAGGTGATTCCACCGACACAAGCTGCCAGGTTTGTTACCACTGCGGCCATGACAGCGCGCAGGTTTGCCGAGAGGGCGCTACCGGCGTTGAAACCGAACCAACCGACCCATAGAAATACCGTTCCGATAACAATGTGAGTGACGTTGTGCGGTCGATAGTTCAGTTCATGGGTTCCATGGCCTCGTCGCTTTCCGAGCATCATTGAGTCTGTAATACTGCTTGTCAATACCGACAGGAAAGAGTAAAATGAATCATATGAACTAACATGCAAGGGCGGCTGTCCCGGACGCGATATGGACAGGGGTACCACCGGCGAAATCGAGCCCACCCATCTTGTTCGACCATCCAGCTGGGTTCCAGGTCCAGCAAGCAATTGGATCGTAGATGATTGTGGACCAGATGAACATGAAGATGACGCAGGGTAGCATGCGACCTCTTTCAGCAACGGCTCCAGTCGCGAGAGCTACGGTGATAGCCGAGAACATGCCCTGGTAGACAGCGAAGAGCAGATCTGGAATTCTCGTAGAACCAACCGACGGCTGAGCTAATACATCTTTGAATCCAAAGTTGGCCAGATCTCCAATGTACGAAGAGGCTGTATGTGAGAATGTCAGGGAGTAACCCCAGAAAAACCATTGGAACGTCGTGACGGCCGTGGCCATGACGGAGAGCCATATTAATGACAAGGCTGATTTACGTCGCGCAAGTCCAGAATAAAAGAAGCTTCATGATCGTGAGTCAATACGTGCTCCGTATGAATTGACAGACTGCTTGCTTACCCGACACCGGGAATCATAAGTAGCACGAGGGCTGTGGCCGTGATCATCCAGGCGACATCGCCACTCTATATTACTTTGTTAGAGGAATTCGATCGGCATTATACATCTTGGCGTAGGCAAATCCATCTACTAACCTCATACCAAATGTTCAGGTCTTCAGTCAACGAATCGCCGCCGGTAGCCCCGGTGCCATTGTAAGGCAGTTTGATGATATATCCTAGCGCGTCGAGATCGACGCCCTCGAGTACGACCATGTTGTCATGCAGCTCAGCGAAGAGCTTTGTGAACGACTAAAATCGGAAAGGGTCGAAAAGGATAGATTCAGCCTCACATATGAGGAAGCGAATATATAATATTCAAAAAGAGTGTCGAAAAGTTGGTTGAAGTCGCAAGGAAAGTGGTCCAAGGATGGAAGCGAGAAGGGGCCTAGATCAAGTAGTTGTGGGAATTCTCTATCTCCTAGGCTAGGAACCGGGGGCCAAGTGGAGGTTAATGCAAAGGGTACAGTAGTCGAATTACTAGCATTTAGTAGTTAAAAAGAAGAAGCAATTCCAAGACAGTCAATCCCTCTTTTTGGGTCAATGGACGCGCCTATCAATCATATCAAAATGAATAACAGCTACACGGGTCCATACATTGTTATGTCTAAAGCTCGTAAACAACCCGTCGAGACCGGTAAGAATTTTATTGTTAGACGGTCATATATTACCGGTCAGCGTCGCACATGTGTACATACATACACGACTTAGGTAGGAATGTATGTACCACTGACGTCTGATGATATGAGGTCCCCTTCAACATACCTATGGGGAGATTAGAATACAGCCACTGAGAAAGCAAGGGCATGACCTGCAGGCTGCAGGCCTTGAGCCCGCCTAGTATGCTCGAATCGGTGAACTACAAGGGGAGAATGAGCTCTCCATCGATTTTCGACTAGGAGCAGGGATTTCTCTTCCGACCACCCCGGAAAAGATATCTGGGCTGCTGGGCTGTCTGGTCAGACGATTGAGGGGGCGATAGGCTTGAACCAGCTTGCCACTTTAACCCTATACATATTCCCATAATCTGATATTAATAGTTGAACATCAAACAGTGACGACTGGTTACTAGTTAGATCTGATCTAGACAACGCTAGAAATTGAATTTCTTCTAGTTTTCTAGTGGGCGTCGTCATGCAGGTATTTCCATCAAGGTAATACCTTGGGGAGTTTAAGGGGAATCTTGCCGTAGTGTTCCGGGCGACGGGACAGAATAGGAATGGAGAACTACAAGAGGAAGCTTTTTAGGGAAGGAAAAAAAATGATAGTAGCGCACAAGTTGAGCATGATATTGTTACATTGTAAAATAAGTAAGCAAGGCGACTGGGCAGAGATAAGCAGAATGAAGATCCACTTACCTAAACCTATCATCGAGCAAGATTCGTACGTGGGGTTGCAAGTGGACTCGGTGGGGAATCGTCCCAGGGCATCGGTGAGACCAGGGATGTCCTTGACACATTCCATCTCGAGTACTTCCCTACGATAAGGTTACTGGAGTCCACCTTCACCACCTTCACCTCACTCCACTTTCTACTTGGCAAACTGTACCCTTGGACGGATCGAAAGACGCAAAAGAAGCAGTAGGGGATTCCATCTTCGACCTTTTTTTCTTCTTTTTCTTCTACTTTCTTGCCTTTCGGCTTGCCCTGTTGTATGACATTCTCCTTCCGAGGGGTAAAAGACAACATCAAGCAAAACGCGTGACCGGTGAATATGGCCGAGATCGAATCACATTTCATTGTTGGTAACGCTACCGGGTGAAAGTTGAGGTAACTTATGTACCTACCCAGGTATACAGAAACCGACAGAGTACATGAGCTCGCTTCTCAAGGGGCTGTTTCTCCAAGATGTGTGGCTTGATCCTTAACAGCTAGCTGTTTTTATTATGACCTGGCAGTTTCCCCTTGCTAAACTACCTCAAGTATGGACAATTTACAAGTAGAATCATGCAAGGTTTCATGTGAAGGTCTCGTGTTTAACAAGTTAACGGTTCAACGGTCGCGTTTCCCCAAGGCCTTGGTACGTCCTTCTACTCGACTATTATCCCTACCCTATTGGGAAGGTCAATAGCGAATGCGTTATGCGGCACGGGATACCCAGATCTACCCCCAAGTAGGTAGATCTCGCTCACTCGCCGGGAGCCGATACCTGGAACCCGGTCAGTTCCGTCATCTGCTGGAGGGGAAAGGATTTCTACTGGGTGATTTGCGATTGCAAATTATCAAAGAAGTGGAATAATACCGCTGTGTTAGACCCTCCTGCAACTAGTTGTCGTCTATCGGTGGCATCACTTCTACCGATGCAGATGAGGCTCATAAGTCTGAGATCCCAATTCCCCATCCCCCCCATCGGTCCACTCAACTCTACCCCCAATTGGATAGCCCTCGTGATGAGCGGGACAGGGGTAACTAGGGGGCTCACTGTCTCGACGCAATTCACCACATACCGTTACGCCATATCATTCTCTATCAGTTAGCGGTTCTTGTTTAATGTTCCGAAGACTATTCAAATCTAATGCAGTGTCTCTTCAAAGGTTTCATACAACCGTTATAATATTAGTAGTCGACTACCTAGGGTACCTAGGTAC
Organism: Jackrogersella minutella; assembly: GCA_022578535.1. Classification (NCBI taxonomy): domain Eukaryota; kingdom Fungi; phylum Ascomycota; class Sordariomycetes; order Xylariales; family Hypoxylaceae; genus Jackrogersella; species Jackrogersella minutella. Next base: position 93,689 of record MU388188.1, read on the forward strand.
GTAGGGAGATCATCTTAGGGCTGAAACCTTAACTGCAAGCCTTCTGGTCGGTCCGATGTCAATTATATTCTATCGAAGCGAAAGTTTCAATATATCAGATTTGATACAATCTCCGGGTGCGATGGTGACTATGAATAGTGCCAGTGTCTAGTATCTACAAACATCAAACCAACTTTGTATCAAACAATGCCAGCTTCAAGGTTTTTCCTCGTGGTTAACCGGTGAGATTCGGTGTACTGCTCGAAGTGGTATCTGCAATTCACACCGACACGAGGGGAAGAACCATAGGCACTTACCCGTTCAGGCAGCCACTTATATCAAATAGAGTAGGTAGGTCACGATATCCAGGACTTATACCCTAAAGAAACCCAAAGGAACAATCTGATTATCAATATAAGTTATACCAATTTGATCCGTATTATAGGTATACTGACTCTTTGGGCAGGTAAATATGTACTTGTGTCGTCTTAGTTATAGACTAGACACATCATGATGGCAACATCTTCATGCCGCCTCAATAATGTTTGTGGCTATCTTCACTCGAACAGAAGTTCATGAGGTTGGTTATTAGACCAATAGGTAGTGATGTTGTTAGAGCTGTTATCGTAGGTTGTGAGAAGGATGTATTCGTCATAATAGCATCCAATCAGAAACAAGCACAACACCGCATTAGGAATATGAGTATGAATTACTATTACGTTATAAGGTGATGCTATTACGACATAGTTACCAGATCCCAATATGAGATTGTACCTGAGGCTCTGCTTTGAAGACTATTGTCAGAACAGTTAAACGCATTACGTCGCACAGCCAACAATCACTCGTCACTTCTACACACATCAGTTTTCTCAGCTATAAATCATGGGGAGTCGTGATTTGTGTATTAACTATTAACAGTAATAGAAAGGCTTTAGGTGAACTACCTAGGTACACCAAAGTCTTTTGCTTCATGTGGTCTCAAGTGTGCTATAGGAAATCCACCACATACAACATGGCCAATTCTTCTATACACGACCTGAGGCATATGCTGAAGCAAGTTAAGGGTGCATAGCCTATTTCTTATGCAACTAGATCAAAATGATACTCGATTTTACCCCACTCCGAAAGCATGGTTTCTGATTCTGGTGCCCTTACCAATGAGCTGACAATTGAGATACAGAGCCCGTCTACTTCATTGACATCGACTACCGTGCCATTGGCGAGGGACACGCGGGATTCTAGGTTGGACTTCAAGAATGGTTCGACGTCACCCTTATGCAGACTCGGCACCTTGCCCGATACCACCATATTCATCAGCGCCGAGGTCAATGGAACCGTTCCCGTAACTTTTCTATCATGTCGTCGGCCATGTGCGCCACTATGAGCGAATACCCCCAGCGTGCCAGCCAAGCTAGAAGCCACAGGCCATGATAGCGGATCAGATGGGATTTCCCCTAAGAAGAGATGAATCGAAAATGAACCATCCATTGCATGCTTGTTAACTCGTATGTTTGCGATCCATTCACGATACTTGCCGCCACTAAAGATTGCACTTGTTGGAGGGTAAGCTGATGTTTGGCTGTTCCATGATACTCCGTTTTCTCTGTACAGCCCTCTGTTGATTGTATGCTCATCATGCCTCTTGCCATGTCGCTGGCTCCCACTTTGTCTTGTGAACATAGAAGCTGGACTGAAGTTCCCATATAATCTGTTGATAGTGGCAACAAGTTCCGGACGGCTCTTGTTGGCTACATCGGCGTAGGTGTAACCAAAAACTTCATGATCTCGAACCGCATCTGATGTCCAGAAGTCTGTCTCGTTCGAGAAGAATGGCGTGAGGGCTGTCTGAGAGTCCTCGGTTTCTCCAGGAGACGTCGTATGTGTAGAGTAGACAGCAGGTTGGGGAACCACATATGAGTTGTTGTAAAGCAACTGCCACATGGCAAAGAGCCTATCGACATTGGTGTGATGTAGCCAGAAGAGCGGATCAAATCCTGAGTAGGCTATGATGGCAAGATGGCCATAAACACCTCCCCCCACAGTGTGAATTGCGTCATGAAGGGACTCGATAGAATCGTAGGTGTCATTATTTACACCACTAGGGATCCAAGCTTCATTACTGAAGCTCGAATAATTGGGGTAATTGGAAAACAAGTTGTGCAATCTCTGCTGGAAGCTTGGTAGGTGAGTATCTAGTGCATGAGCCACAAATGAGTTATTCGAAGTTGCGTTAGGACTATTTGTTGGGCGCGGTGCTCTCTTTGTTTCGGTCCACGTATTGTACTTTGAGAACCCCTATTAGTCCATGGTATTTGTCCTCGAGGGAGCTGAACCTACCGGAAAATCAGGAAACGTCGATGAGTTGAATGGTTTGAAGACGTAGCTGAAAAGGGGATTTGAAATACTTTGAACACCATTTGGCCCGGTTATATTGATTGTTGACGAACCACCAACGCTCAGAGGGAGGACACTAGCTCCGTCTGGTGGAAGGGCGGCCCAGTCCCAGTATGGAATTCGAAAGGTTGTGGCAGCTTGTTGGAAACGGTCTACACGGTCTGGTGGATACAGCGTGGCGATATACTGAACAATGTTGTACAATACTTGCTGCGGCGAGGCAGTGTTAGCACCATATCTGCAGATGGTAATGGTCGTAGACAATACGGGTCAGGTTCTTTCAATATACCTCGTACAGAGCAAGGTAGGGCCTATGCCATGTAGGAAAGAGAATGGATACGTGAGTGCAATATCCGCTATGCTCATTGCCGGGAGTCGGATCGACATCTCCCCATGTCAGCGCGGGAGCACCATGAATCCCTGACATAGAGTTAGAATGAAACATAGTCTTGCGTTTCTGTTACCTACCTGTGATCTGGTACCACGAGAACGGCATTTCTTGATCTGTGTACTGCATCCAACTAAGAGCAAGAATGTACAAGTTCCACTTGTCCTCGTCTTTCTGTAAGTCTCGAATGTCTGGTCTTAATAGCGCTTGTCCATCGACACGGGGGACGCCGGTAACGATACGGGATTGAACGGGGTCCCGTTTTCGAAAACGAACGTCAGCATTAAATCCATAATCGTACTGTCCTGGGTGGACAAGATCGGCAACGACTACTGATAATAGGAAACCGATAACGAGGGAGGTCTTATGGATGAACGACATTACGAGCCTTCGAGAAGACGCAAACCCCTTAAGAAAGTGCGGACGGCCGATTCCGGTAATGGCTAAAGGACGTACAGAATGGTGCAGCAAAGCCGTACGTACAACAGAGATATCAAAGGCAAGATATTTGACGAGGGAGCCGAGAAGAATATCAAAAGGCGAAGGTATAACTAACTTGGCCCCTTCAAGATGTGAAAGAAACCAAAGGAGCTCGGCTAGGACGGGCTTTTCGTACAGTAGCGGTATCGGTATGGAGGTAGGTGAGAGAATATGTATGAAATGATTAGTATGATGAAATATGATGGGATATGAAAGGATATGATAAGAAGGAAGTCAAGACCTCGAGACTTTCGGAAGCTTCAGCAGAAATTGAGGACCCTATGTCTAAGTACCCTAAGGTTTCTACCTGGACTCGTAATTGCCTAGATTGGTGTTTGCAACTTGCCTTGATCTGGGCTTACTGTTTGGGCAACAGCGAACTGACGCGAGTTCGCGATTCCTCCTTTTTGCCGACAACCTGGGTACTGCCCTCTTACAAACACTTAATCAGGTGCAGATGATCGTGCCATAGTCGGGGCTATAAACTTTGATACTTCCCCTACCAGGTAGGTAGGCCCATATTTGCAGATAGCCGACTCATTTAAGGACGGGATTAATCTCGACTCTCCAAAGAAAGAGGTAGGAATAAAATACCCTTCCTCCCCTAGGATATAAGTAACTTAACTCCAACCCACAATCTCCCAAGCCTTGCATAGACGGATAGATCTTAAATGAAGGGTTCATCTATAGCCATACAAGTTTTTCCAACGGGCGGCGCATGGCACGACATTGACCTTGGTAAGGATTCCATGATTCACAGCATATAGTCATTCTGAAACTTGTTGGTCATCACATCGGCTACTTGCATTGCTGTCCATCTTGTAACACGATGACGGTAACCATCCTCAAAGCACGATCTGAAGACACCCCAAAGACAAGTATTGTACTTCATCCAACAATTCAATTAGACTTTTCTGTATCACTACCAGGATTCAGGTGCCCATTCCCAGAACCAGAATCAGAACCCACGTAACTCCATCTAATGCACGCGATATGTACCTTTTGAAGTCATGCCTGATAGGTCGTTGGTCTACGCAGCCGTTATGGCAGGGGGGAGACCGTTTGCTTTTTTTCCCACAGAAATGCCCTCCCAGTTCTTCTGCAGTAATGGGCCTTTTCGTGGGGCATCCTTTGGGTCGACTCGGTATTTCAACTTAACACCCATAGCTGCTAGCTCAACGTCAAGATACTTCAGAGCACCAGGAACTGCTACCTTCGTAGTGTCTTCGCCACCAATCCACTGATTTCCTTGACCATCTTCCCATATCTCGCCGGCCAATTTAGTCAAGTCGAGATCATCAATTTGATCAAGACGTGTTGCACAGTTGCGGCACCGGACCGTATTCACCGTCTTCTTTTTGCCAACAAAAGGAGTCACTGTCGGTTGTATTGACAAGAAAGAGCCACACCTACGGCAGATCCACGATGGCGAGTAATCTGAACAGTTGAGGAGACGATCCTGAAGAAGGAATGCTGTGCCGTGCGCTAGTAGGGCGTCTCTCTCCATTTCTCCTACACGAATACCACCACCTCGTTTTCTGCCCTTGATTGGTTGTCCCGTCGTGGCGACTACCGGTCCTGTTGTTCTCACCTGGTATTTGTCGTTGACCATGTGTCGTAGTCGCTGGTAATACACAACACCTATGTAGATGTCGGCTGCTAACTCTTCACCTGTAATGCCCGAATACATTGGTTCGTTCCCATGGTAATTGTATCCGGCCTTCATGAGTTGATGGCCGAAGTAGTCGGCGGCTGTGTTCTCCTCGTCAAAGCGGAAAGGTGTTGATTCCTGTGCCAACCCATGAAGCGCACCTGCCTTTCCTGCCAGTGACTCAACAAACATACCAATCGTCATTCGAGAGGGGAAAGCGTGAGGGTTGATGATAATATCTGGTTGAATACCAGACTCCGAGAATGGCATATCGACAGCTGGCCATTTCTGCGAGCACACACCCTTTTGACCGTGGCGCGACGAGAATTTATCACCAATTACTGGTGCCCGAGGAATGCGGAATTTGATCGAGATTGTCTGAGCAGGCTCATTACCTTGCTCGCTGCCAATTAATCGTACTTCTTCGATGAATCCTTGCTCAGAGTCCTTGTACTTTTCGTACTTGGTCACACCATCTCGATTTACCAAGTTCCCACTGTAATCTGCAGACACCGTGTGATAAGCAAATATTATATCGCCTTCCTGAACCACCCGTCCGACATGTGGAAGACCATCTTCATCCAGCATGGTTTGCGTGAATGCCTTTATGACGCTGCCTGGAGCGAAGCCAAACATCTTGGTTACATTCTTGGCTGCTCTTGTGCGACTTTCTTCCTTGAGGGTGTACTTCTTAGTCTTATAGATCGTTCCATGCCCAAAACCTCGTTCGTGGGCTGATTTATTTATAATCATGGCGTCGTCCATGTCATATCCTGTGTAGGATATCACAGCAACAACAGCGTTCATGCCGTTAGGGAAATTGTCAAAGCCATAGGCGTTGTGCAGTGGGGACCTGACAATAGGCGTCTGGCCGGTCTGAATACGATACATCTTGTTGTCTGTCCGGTAGGCTAGCGAGCTCCCTGGGGTTCCCATCGTTTGCTTGCCCATCTGACACTGATACATGTTTCTCGGAGATTGGTTGAAGTCCGAGAATGGAGTCATGTTTGCTAATATTGAAAGTATGTTTGTAGGGTCGAACTCGACATGTGTTGATTCTCCAGAGACAATTTCTTGCTCCGTACAAGCAATAGACATGTATGGCTGCTCGAGGGGGCCAACAAAATCTTCTTTTTCAAGCGGAAGATATTTTGTTGGTCTCACCATTCTAGAGGCCTCGGCGGACATGTATATACCAGGGTATGATCCTCCGTTAGACGAAGGTACGTGGCCAATCTCGAGGTGCACTGGGATGCCATGAGAACCCTCGACTTTCCAGTATCGAAACGTGTCCGCGATTCTGCGCGACTCGGACGGATGGCACCAACCGAGGATCCTCCCATTCAATATGACCACAACACTTTCATTTGTAGCAGCGGATGAAGTATCGACAACGCCAAGTTCAGCAGCTAGTTGCGGGATGGTCGAAACGTCAGCGGACTTGGTCATGATCTTGCACTTGTGTGCAAAATGGTTAAGGAGACCGCAGGGAGAACCATCAGGGGTGTGGACAGGGCAAAGAAAACCCCAAGACTCGGGCAACAACTTTCGTACTGTCGTGGTCTTCAATTGAGCGAAGAAGCTTCCACGATGGACCATTCGAAAATGACTTATGAAACGAAGGAAATTGAGCTTCTCGGCAACGACTGTGAAGCCTGATACCTGTTGTAGATCTAGACCGGACGGGCTCGATAAATTGCCCGTTGACATAAAGTATTCTAGAGCATTGCCGACGTTCTCGTTGGTCTTTTGGAAGATTTTGATAGGGAAATCCTTAGCAAATTCTTCCGAAGCAAATGATCTGTTAGGAAATTTTCTTAGGTAGTCTCGTAGCGCGCCGCGGACGCCAACTGAAAGCAACTCATCTAGTCGCTCCTTGATTATCATGCCGTATAGAAACCCGCCTAGAAGAATTTCCTGATTTTGCACCGCATCAGGGTTGTCAACCGAACAGTCTCCAGCAACCAAAGCATACAGTTTTCTGATCATAAATAGGAGCATGCGGAATTTGTCCGAGTCTTGATCTTCAGTGACATTGACGTTTCCGAGGTGAACAAGGACAATCCGTCGTAAGAACTCGGTGCCTACTTCGTAGTTGGACAATGTGTCAGACACACCTAATACTGGTCTGAATTTCTCCCCGAGGTATATTCGGGTTTGTGCCATTGTGTATATGCCATATGTCTTGTAGGTTCGTAGCAAAAGCTCGACGCGATCTGTGAGGAATGTATTTTCGATGCCTTTCGAATCAGGGGATCCAATGAGACCCTCGAAGATTTCCCTGTCGTTTGTTTCCACGAGTGCCTTTAGAACCATCATAACTGGAACTAAGTATTCATTCTTTCGCCAGGAGAACCGAAACGTAACATTGCCATCGTCAAGGTAATGAAGAACGTTAGTCTGCGAGGTTTCATCTGGCCGTACCGATCTAAGTATGATACCATAAGGGGTATAGGAAGGTCCACGATTAGTGAAACTCGGACGGTTGATTGCTAAAGGGAAGTTTCTTCGATTGACTAGGAGAAGCCGTATTATCTTCTCAATGCCATTGACGATAAAATAACCTCCTAGCTCTTCCGATTCTTCTTTACGCAAAACCAATTGCGCTGGGCTGTTGTCTCTGAGGTGACAATGTATAGACTATTATGTAGTTTAGATAATACGTCTTTTACATACGATTTGTTATGAGTCCTACCTTTATCATGATTGGAAGCTGACCAATCTCCCTGGTGAATTCCTTTGGATCGCCATCATTTATTCTGTACTCGAAAGTAGCAGACAATTTCCCCCTATACGTCACATGTCGTTCTCTGCACTCTGCAGGAAGGATTTCGCGATTCTTGACGGCAAACTTATTGGTAGGGGGCAGCTGTGATTTTTGTAGGTGTAGGCCTTTGTATTTAATCTTCAACTTGTTCTTCCCGGCCGGCGGGGCGCGTTCGTCTCCATCTAGAAACAGCCTTGTACCAATGTCGGTAAGTCCCTTTTCGATTAGACCATCGCTGCCGAAGAGAGCATCGAAAGACTCAATATGTGGATTGATAGCTTCCTGTAATAGGGGGTATGCGGAACGATCTGTTGGAGGTTCCCTGAAAAGCTTTTCTCGGCGAAGTGTGTTATATTCGTGATCCCAGCTCGTGCTGGTTGGCTGTGGCGCCATCGTGGTAGCGAGTGGTTTTCGTGTATCAATTAAAATTTATAGTTCACGACGCTTCTAACACATGGGATAGAATTGTGTCCTAGGTAAAAACGGTAGGCTGGCCCTTAAGTTTTGCTACGTTAGGACCAAATCAACCCCTCGGTTTTGAAGCTGTCTTATTAACAAACAGAAACCTTGAAAAAAGGAAAAAAAGAACCTTATCGCCCAAAATATTTCGGTTCCTTGTTATCGTTATCACCTGACCCACCATTGATAAGAATATTATCAGATGGACTTAAGAGGGTCCCGTTTAGAGCTCCATAAAGGTTTCGATCCGCCTAGACGTCGGCATTAGTGGTACGTCAGTTTATGCAACTGTCCACCTGGTTCCCCATTAGTTTCAGGCTGGACTTTAAAGAACCTTAGGTAAGCACGAATAGAATGTATTTGATCGAGTTATGAGCCTTGAGCCTTAAGTAGGTAGGTAACTGCTTCATTAATACCAGTTATCTATGGGACTGGCTACTCTTTGGATTTCCCATATTAACTTTCAAGTTTCATCCACTCTGCCACTCTACACGTGTATATCAACTTTCATCAGAAACTCTTTTCTCTCTTTTTGGAGGAACACTTTAGAATCAAGTTAAGTTGCCATCGCGATAGATATAGCACGTTGGTCCCCACAAAGCTATCCCCGGGACCAACACAATAGACCTCCAGTGTTCTGTTCTGCTCGGTTCGAACAATTCTCAACCACTCATCTCCTCAATAAGCACGAGGTGCGACGTACATGGTTGTTGTTGTCATCATCTTGCACCAGTCTTGCAGCCCAACCCGACCTCCAAGCTAGCTGCTACCTTGCCGTGCATGCTTGCATCCCGCAGGCTACCTTACCTTTGGCCCAAAATCCAAGTTCGTCTAGGTAGTGGTAATTGGTAGGTACCCAAACTTGGAGTCTTTGGTCCTGCATTATACCAGACTCTACAAATCAACTCGTCTCCTACTTCTGGCCTGCCGCATCTAACCTCCCTTGGGGTCGTTCATTACCTGCATCTAGAAGACCCGACCAGTTCTAAGACCTCAAACCGCAGCCTACCGTTTTCAACTCGACCCTCTCGCTACAAACAAGCCGGTCCCCGTGAAGTACTCCGGCTACCAACACCGCCGCCTTCGCCTCTTTCCCCTCCGTGAGCTCTCGCACCGTGCTGCCGAAAGTTGATTTCACTGCAATATCGTACCAGACGGTTTCGCTAATTTGGGCTATATCACATCCTACGGCCACGTCCTAAAGCAACGGGAGGTTAAGTAGAACAGCGCTGGGAAACCCCAACTACCTGACCAGCGAAGAAATACGGGAAGTATAACAGGCCCGATACGATTAGCTGCTTGCTGAGTGTGGGGGAATTTTTGGATACCTTACCCGCCCGAGCAGGTGACGGGTCTCCGAGGCGGCTAGAGTAGCAGTTCGGGAAAACCTCGAGGCGCAAAGTTGCGAGGAGAACAGAGGAAACTCTGATTACCGTTCTTCTACGGTGCTCCACATAGTAGAAAGCATAAGCCCTTACTACTTCCGCTCTATCTTCGACCTCTGTACGGCTACCCATTTTATCATCGCCTGCAGAACCTGCCAGGCAAGTCTTACATCTGTTTATCATCGAGCTGCGAGCTACGAGACTAGCAGCAGCAGATCTGGGACCTGGACGATACCTACATCCACAAGGATTGTCCATCTTCGAAACGCTTCGCAACGGGCCGGTCAATAGCGACCATCTTAATTCCCCATACTCGCGGCTCCAATCCGTTTCCCGCTTGTCAGGTTTCCTTATCCCGCGCACACATTATCCATTCTTTTTTGCAGTGTAGTTCTGTCTACAGCAGTACCAACTTTCCCATACTATTTATTGCGACTGCCACTACTGTTTTAGCCCATTTGGACTATTGTGGTTCGAAATTGACTGGCCTTGTCGAAACAGACGAATGAAACCCCAGTCTTTCTAGCCGCTGTCCGTTCAGATGCAAGGTCGGCCTTCTATCCCTCCCACTTTGGTCACGTCCCAGTCGAAGGCACGGGGCATCATAAGTTCATAACAGCTTGTGCGATCTTCCGTGGTGGGGAATTGTGACCCTCCGTCCAGGCGTCACCGTTCATCCCGCTTCTATCTTCCATCAAATGTTGCATGTACCTTCACCACCGCCATAAGCTACCTAGATAGTTCGCATTCACCGAACGCAATTTGCGCCTGGGGCCGACGAACCCGCCGTGAGCGCTACGAGCGAAGACATCGCAGCTCATCGTCATACGAGACATTTTATTCGTATTTTTTTTTTTGGCAAGCAAGCCAAAGCGCAAACTATTTAAAACTTATTGTTTGAAACAAACCCTCATTCACCTCTTGTGCCCACCGCGCTTTTTTCAACCGCCCAGCCTTGTTGTGGACATACAAAAATATTATCGTTTTCTACGAGCCTGGAAACCCTAGAGCTCACGATTTCGCTACTGAGCAGACACGATTACCTATAAGCTCGGATATGATGGCAGGATTATTTCGAAAGGTCTATGACTGGTTGCTCAGAACATTCTGGTGAGTCCACGAAGCTACGCTCAGCGCGGGGTTCGCGAACTCGTGCCGCTCACCGCCGTACCTGCATGCACACTCTGCATCACAACGCTGTCGACCTTCTCTCTAGTGGTGCATTGTACTGACCGCCCTGACTAGGGCAACTGAGATGGACGTCACGATGATCGGCCTGCAAAATGCCGGGAAAACTTCCCTGCTTCGCGTGTTGTCGGTAAGTAGCCATACTCATCAACTTCCCAATTTTTGCTATCGCTAACGATCCGGTTTCTCTCCAGGGTGGAGAATTTACGATCGAGTAAGCACGATTCCCTCGCTAATGACTAATGGATTCGTTATCCCGTCGAGCGTTTATATGGCTGTCATCGGGTTGGCTAACAAATTGTGTAGCTCTATTCCCACCGTCGGTTTCAACATGAAGCGCGTACAACGTGGACATGTGACACTCAAATGCTGGGACTTAGGGGGTCAACCTCGTTTTCGGCCGATGTGGGAGAGATACTGTCGTGGGGTGAATGCGATCGTATTCATCGTCGACATCGCTGACCAAGACCTACTACCTATGGCCAAGGAAGAACTCCACTCCCTGATGTCGCAGCCCAGCCTCGAAGGGATCCCTTTGCTCGTTCTCGGCAATAAGTCCGACCTCCACATTAAGCTCAGCGTGGATGAACTCATAGATGCTCTAGACTTAAAGAGCATAGGGCATCGCGAGGTTTCCTGCTATGGTATTAGCGCAAAGGAGGAGACCAACCTAGACGCAGTAATCCAGTGGCTCATGAAGTGGGCCAACAGATGAACTCTGTTTCTGAACAACACTTGACTTCTTTTTTTAATCTCTCTCCGGCGACTGGGAAGCAAGCCTGCTACCTGGATATCGCCTCGCTGCTCCTGCGACACTTTCGATGCATTTTCACGACGCTAATGATATCATGGGATGTAAAAGACGGTTCAACTTCCGGCCGGCGACGACCTAATATATAAATCATCTCTCGCGAGCTTAAATTTGGAGGTGACTGTACTGTCAGTGAGCCTTCGACATCTCGGACCCCCCCATCCCCCCCTTCTAGTGTTTCATTTATTTTTCATGTATCTCGTCTGCTTGGCCCAAATACTGCATAGCCATCGGAGATGGAGTCGACGGTTTCGGAACTCGAAGTGCTAGAAGGGTCAGGATAACCTCCGACATGTTGTTTTTTCCCTTTTCTTTATTTCTTTCTTTGGCTGGAATCTCTCGTCGACGTTGAAAGGGGTGTTGTGACGGCGGACAACTGCTAGATGCTCAAATATGCAAGCAGGGGCGGGAAGAAAGCATCAGTGTAGTTAGGTGCATTTATGATAAATCAATCATGACTTAACGACTTCACTTAAAGTCAGCGGGCGTACTGATCAATATTATATGCGCCACGGGTTCGACGCGTATGAATGGACAATTAGCGAAATTTGAAAGCGCAAAAAGAAAAAAAAATGCGCCCAGCGTGGCGCCGGAGGATTGCTTAAGTCGCCCTAGTAATGTGTGTGACAAATATGCAGTTTGACATGGCATCGGTTGCTCGACGAGGACAAGACCAAGGCTCAAATCTGGCGAAAACAGGAAACAGAAGGACGATATTTTCCAGTAGCAGACTAGATTGGGTACAGCAAGGGAAGTAAGGAAGGGGAGAGGAGAAAAGCGTCGGCGTCAGGAGAGGTGCAGGAATAGCGATACTTGAAGGCTACACACAGACCACATTTGATGCGATGATGAGTTGGCAAACCCTCCAGCGAAGCGATGCGAGGGGAATGATTGGTCCGCAAGGCGACCATGGAGTCATGGACAGCGCAGCGTGGACTTCAGGTACCTCAGCAGGGAGCATGTGGGTATGAGATGTATGCATTCGAACGAAAAATGGGTTCACGGTTACCAGTCAAGTGGTATTCAGGAGTACATCTATAACAAGTAGAAATGTTACGAGCGAGTGATGTACTTTTCTTTTTTCTTTTCTTCTAATACCCCCCTACTTTCTTGCTGTCTTGTCTTTTTATCCTGTCTTCGGGGGCGCGAAGGAAGGGCACAGTTGCGTCGTGTCGAAGATGGGCGGCATGCTATGGGCCCATGATATGAATCTACGGAGATTTTTTGACGTGGCCGCATGTCATTAGCTCGCCGGACCTGCTGCCCTCCGTCCCCTTTCAACTCAAGCAACTGATCGTCAATCTTCGGGTTCTAGACTAGCTGGACACCCATGACTGCTACTTACACTACAACACGATCCTAGTCAAAATAAAATACTCGGGGCTGGTTGAGGAAGTCAGGTACTTGGTATACACTTGTATTTGTGCCATAGTATTCTTGATGAGGCAGGGAAACAATTGTTCGTCGCCTGTGAGAAGATGGGATGCTATTGTAAGGTATCCTCAACGTAAGACATCAGCATCTAACCCTGCTTCAAGATATGTTTCCGGATCAGGAATGGAAACGCGTGCATATACATGGTAGGTAGGCGTAACAGCAGAACAGAAGTATCACAAGGTTAATAATAAGTATATAAGACAAGGATAGAATTCCTAACAGAAGAAACGAAACCGGAACGGTTATTTCAGGTAAAAGTAAATGTAGATGATCGGTAATCCCATGTAATGAAATGCCGTGGACCATACGGCAACATACCCAGGAATTATCGAGATAGATCTGTACAGTTTGCATGGAGCGCGTACAAGACGGATAACATCTTGTGTTTGATATTGGGATTCATTGTTATTGATGAATGTGAGTAGTGATAGACCAGGAACGAGAAGCAGCCAAAGGCTCAGTGTCCTATGTAGGCATGCAAAGGCTTATCTATCATGGGACTGTTTCCGAAGGAGCAGCCCTGGAGGAGCAGGAGTTTTCTAAAAAGTGTAGAAGGTGCGAGAGAATTTGGATTTCTCGGACTTGCCTCATTCCATTCTCTGCTGACAATGAAAAGTCCCCCCCCAGCTCAGCCTTGATTGCGGAGCTACGGGATCTATTCGTCATCATGTCCAAGCCACGAGAATTAAAAGCAGGTGATTTGAACGAGTTTGGTACTTCGTTGCGAAAGATAATGGATATTTGGAATTTACATCCCATCCCATCATAGTACCGATAGTGAACCAATCGACATCTGCTCTGCCGCAATAGCTCCATCCCAAAGTTCATTAGCCATATTTATTTGCAGTGGGATCTAATAAGGTTGGTGGAAGCTTTTCTGGAACCATCAGACCGGCACGAACCCTACATCAATATATGTAAGATGGGATGATAGTATGTAGATATGAGGTAAATTCCAACATAAGTTTGTGTATAAGGTAACACGATTATACATGATCAGTCAAGGTCAGACCCTCTAACAACGCGTACACAGCCACCATTGGCATCATTGATGATTCCATAGAAGCTATTCCCCCGCTAACATTCGTGGGACGCCAAGCAACATCCAACCCAAGTCGGCAAACGGCAACTTCCAGGCCATGTCACTGCATCGTATTGCGTGTTCATTGTCTTCAGGCCGCTCTCGATAAAAGCAATAACTAGTGCACCATTTTCTTCCCCTTCCTCTTAGGTTTTAAATATATTCGTGGCTGGTAAAAATTATAAAAGAGTAAAACTTATTCGTTTTAAATTGTTTATATCCACAATAGACACAGTACATCAATACATCTACACAACTTTAACTTAATTAATAAATTTCTCGACGTCACTCCGCATCACCCGCATCACCCGCGTCACACTTGACGCTAGCAACAACTTTTAGCCATTCCATTTTCGGATAATTTCGGGCGGACATATTCTGCCATTGCATCCGAGCATCATCCATTGAGGCATCTTATCTTCTACATTTTCCATTGACACAATCCGACATCTCTCGTTCTTTGTCGTATATCGTCAAGAAGAAATGGCGCCCTTCATCGACCAAGTCGGTGCCGAATTGGAAAAGCGCCAGCAGAGATACTGCAATAATGGATACTTCGATAGATACGGCAACTGCTACAGCGCCTGGAACTGGTATGGTCGCTGGATCTTCGCCGCCGTAGTCATCGTTCTTATCCTCGCTATCGTCTTGTTGTGGGCGTAAGTATTCTGCTGAACAATTAAAACCACCGAATTTCATTTGCTAATTATCAATCTAGATGCGTCAACTCTCGTCGCCGTAGACGTCAAGGTCTGCAGCCGATGTACGGTACGGGTTGGATGGCCGGCACCCAAGGACCTCAAGGACCTAGCCACGACGCATATTACAACAACCAGCAAGGCTACAACGCCAATCCCCCTCCTCCGGCGTATGGACAGTCGTATCCGATGCAGAACCAGTACACGGGAACTACGTTTAACACTGGCGATGGCTACTACGGTCAGCATGAAGGTGTTGTGCAGCCACCGAAGAACGTCTACAACAACAACAACAAGACCGACTACGCTCCTCCCGAGGGTCCCCCGCCTGGCCGATAAGCCACTTGATAGATCAAATACACGTCTACTATAGGACGAGAAGATGACGGGAAGAGGTCGAATTGAGTACGAATCGGGCATACCCTTATTTGATTTGGTGGTTCAAGGCGTTTACATAAAAGACTCGGTTGTTTACCCGGCGTTGATAATGAGACAATCGGCATAGGGAATGAAGAGGGTTACGTTAACATGCCCAAGAGATTATGCGAAACTTGATTGCAAACGGGCGGGAATACATATCATTCTTTTGCCTTCATTCGAGCAGGGTTACTTTAGATGTGTACCTTGCTTGTAATATCTGTTGGCATCAGGACTGCTTTAGAAAAAGGCATGTCTCTGGGTCTTGATTTTGCAAAGTTCCTCTTCTACAGTATGATAGTTTGTCATTGACAACGTTTTTACTACTTCCAAGAAGTCTTATTAATTATATTGCAATGCCATCTCGAACGCGACTACGTGAAGGTGCTCAATCTCTTTTGTGAATATTCCAAGACATATCAACGAATCACGTTTATAATGGACAGCTTCGAACTTTCGTCATTGATATGCTACTTATCTACCTATCTACAGACTACTTAGGTACCGCAGATAGGCAATCCCACGTGAATAGACCTTTCGACCGGGAATCCCGCCAGAGATATTCCACTAAAGCGGGTCTTCATGAGAGAGCCCATAGCCTAAAACAGCTACAAGCAGTAAGGTTTCAATTTTGCAGCAATTCCCGTTGTGGGGCTCTGCATGTTGCGAATCGCGAACTCAACCCCGCAAATCTACATACGTACATCTCTTCTACCAGACCGGTGAATTTACGATCATTCCAAAGCCTCTTCATCTTTGGGCCATCACTACCCAGGTACCAAGGACTCAAGATAAACTCCTTATCGCATATCAGTTTCAGCCACACGTTTCGGATAATACAACAGACAATCTAAACCCATTTGATGACGGTTGAGGTCGTATGTTCTGACGGTCATGGGACTACGAAACGTACATACGAGTGCGAGACTCTAGTACTTTACCCCATACCTACATATGTACATACCTACATAAGGTAGGTACAGATAGAACTTGGGCGCAGTCAAGAGGCATCCATAGTAAGCGCCTGTAAGACCATCCTGACGCCAGCCACAGCCGAGGCAAACAATTAAACAAAGAAGTGTCCACAAAGGTCAATTGTTGGCCTTCGAATTGAAACTTACGCAGTAATGATGATCTTGGCGAGGCTATTTCGTTCACCGTCGTTGAAATTTTAGCATAAGATGAAGAATTTCATATCAGAGCTACTTAAGTACCTGGGCACCTAGGGTAAATAGCGAATAGATTACCCTAATCGGGTGGGCTTCCAAGGTCCAAGGTACCAGCACTTTCAGGGCGGATGGGAACTTTAATGGGAAGAAGGATCAGTTTTAGGCAATCTCCCCGCTACATCCCATCATACCTTAGCTTAATTGTGACTCGCCCGTGAAATTGCCGTTCTTCCAAGGTTCCATCCAACCCCCACTATTTTCAGGAACGGATTTTGCATAGCACGTACCTCATACAGAGCTACAGAGAGTTAGGTCTTGCCTGCATTCAGATTACGCCGTAATGATTTGCCAGAACCGATACCAACGTAGGCATCTTCCTTGCTGCTCCCTCCACTTCAGCACTCCAACCTTCTTTACACCACGAACCATTTTTCTTTACCCAAGAAAAGGGAAAAAAAAAGTTTACTCTCATTCCCAATTAGTCGAGACATGTTCTCGCGTCCATTACTTCTTTGTTTTTGACGATATACCTAGTTATATCGTTTTGACGCTCCTTTTCTGCATTTATCGCTTTGATTTTTATCCTTTCATTTCCTTTGGGTAGACGAGTTGAACCGTGTCTTTGACTTATCCCCTATTTCAAATTCACTACTACTACTACCACCACTGTGACACAAAGCCACACCGAAACTACAAGTCACAAGCGAACATTCGTCATACGTGGTGTATTCAAACTGAGTAATTCACGAATTAGAAATAATACAACTTTTCTGTATTAATCCACTGTATTGTGTTTGCTCCTGCGAAAGGTGTTACTCCCACGGGTTGGGGGGGGGGAATAATTACTCTTACGATTGTTTTCGTGCCATGGATCTTTAGCAGCATTTCGTCACCCGATCATTTTCTACGAATAACCGCAAATTTCCTGCGACCACCTTCTTTTGACACGGCACGATATATACGTTGACTTTGAGAGGAATACAAGATGCCGCACATCGGCATGGTAATGGAGCGAAGTCTCCAGGAGCGCAACTTCAGGGATGCATTCGCAAATCTTCTTGCACGAAGTGCTGTTGCTGCGTTAGGCAAGCGGCAATCAGTGGGTGGTATTACAGACGATATCAAGGATGCCAAAACTGCCTTCTCCAGTTGGGATAACTGTATGAAGGCTAGCTTTTGCAAGTACGATGAATCCAACCCAAATCCCGCACTCTCCGGAACCTACTAACATTCGACAGGTGGCCGGTAATTGCTATAATTGTTATAGGAGGTCTTATCCTCCTCTCCATAGTTTGGTGTATCGCGCGATGTCTATGTTGTGGTGTATCATGTTGTTGCGAATGCTGCTACTGCCTCAAGTGCTGTGGTGAATGCTGCGGATGCTGTGATCCACCGCGAGGCAAGAGGCATAAATACCTCGACGAACCATTCATCCCGCCAGGTCATGCCGAAAACCAGCAGTACCGCTCGCAAGCACCAATGACGCCAAATCTGCCTCCGCCTCCAGCATCTAGCGCACCCCAATATGCCGTATTCGATGACAGTAGTAAGAAGGACGCAGATGCCTTGCCTGCAATGCCGAGTTGGGAGGGTGCTCAATTCAAAAAGGTCATGGTTGAGGATGAGCCTGTTGAGATGGAACCTTTAAAGAAACCTGAGCCCGCCCAAACTATCGGACTTAGCACAAACAATCTAGCACACTCAACGACACCAAGCCCGGTTCCTCTTGAGAACAGAAGCCCCTATGGCCCACCGCCTGGACAAGGTGGCCCTAACGGATATATGGGTGCAACACGAGCTGCGACGGATCCGTATTCTTCAAAGGGACAAGGATATGATCATGATTATAACGGCTATGGACAGGCGTCACATGATAACTTGAACGGATACGGCATGGCGGCTGGGGCCGTGAGAAGCCACACGCCTCAGCAAGACTACAACAACGGGTACAATAGTGGTTATGGTAGAGGTGGAATCGATCAGGGATATCCTCAGTCGCGAACCCCGAGGCCGTACAATGATGAATACGGACGCAGTGGCACACCTGGTGCTCCTCCTAGCTACCGAACTGCACCAAGCACCAATAATGGCTACGGCCCTCCATCCCGGATGGCATCACCTGGCCCGCAAGCCGCCTATGGCTATGAGAACCCCACTCGTATGCGATCTCCTGGCCCACAAATAGGCTTTGAATATCCTCAGAGGTCACAGACACAGACACCCAACAGCTTCAACCGACACCCGGCACCCTATCGACAATATTCTAACGATTCTAGTCGACCGTTAGCACAGACAGCACAGGAACAAGGGTACCCGGAGGCAACAGCGTCAGCGTCTCCTATCCAGAACACCGGGGGATTCGACTTCAGCTCCGGTTATAGCCGACCCGCGGCAACTCCAACGCAGCCACAGGCAGCGAACGGAGGAACGGCTTATCCCGGCTACCGTACATACAAACCCGCGGGAGCTCAGCAGGATAGTTGGAACGGTGTATGATAAGAGGGCGTGACGAAAAAAGCAACTCACCGAGATGTCTCAAAACTTGAGGTTCATCATGTAACGAACCGGCATCTTGTAGAGATTTGTTGGGGTAAATTCGACGACGATAAAAGGCGTTTGGGGATGATCATCTGCATAACATGATGGAATTGAATTCTGATAGAGAAGAGTTAAGGCTTGCTGTATATTTGAATGCTAAATTTCTCTGGTCCCGTGGTTGATGTGTTTGTGCTTTGTTGGGGAGTTGCTTCTTTACGTGATGGAATGTGGTGGTGAGAGGCGAGGTTTGTGTATGGACGTCGTGATGACGATGTTGGATGATGTACTGTAAGTCAGCTTTTCTAGAGAATAAAGACGAGAGCTACGTGTTAATGCAGTGTACTAGTAATCCTTTACTCAAGTGAGCCTGTAGGGAGGACTTTGTGTCTCTAGGACAGCGGTATAACTACATGTTCTTTAGTGAAAATCATCAACTGCCAATTCCAGGGGCCTACAGCAATCATCACGGCAGAACTCAAGGTATGTAGTTATCTTATTATTGACGTTTCAGTCACAATTCGAGGCTAAAACTGTGTCAAGGGACACGTTAACGCCAGCATAAATGTCCTGTAAGCAAAAGTTGGACAGATCCTGCTACCCCAACGCCAGTGCTCAAAGTCACGCCCTATCCATCCCTAGCCTCGTATGCATATGCCTTGTGACCACCCTTGCCTGCCCTCGTATTCACAAATCCTGTTATAACGTTATAACCCTAGCCTGTCCTATCCAGGCTTCCATGATCCTCCCCATAACACCCCGTCCCTCCTTGCAAAAACCCTTGGTAAGTAAATGTGCACGCACAGCACACCTACGACAAACCGCCCGACATAGTCAGATCAGCGTCCTCAATTTCCTGCTCGACGAGAAAACGCATTCGATTGCCGTCACGGTCCTGAGCCGTGTGGGCCGAGATGACACGGGCGCGGCCGGTGGTGGGGCCAGCCTCGCGGAGCGCCTCCTCGCGGGACGGGACGCGGAAGCCTTGCTCGAGAAGGACAACGCCGCCGGACTCCGCGAAGCCGATGGCAGGGTTCGAGTCTTCGGAGTTGACGTCGGTGTCGTCGGGGCTGTACATCGAGCCCTGGTCTTCGTCCCCCTCGTTCTCCTCCTCGGTCTGCCATTCGCTCTCATGGTCGCTGCTGTGGGCTGCTTCATTGTCGTTCTTGTTCACGCCTTCGTCGCCGACGACAGTTTCCTCGTCGTCCTCCTTTTTCACGGAGTCCTTGGTGTAGAAGTCTACGATGGTCGAGGGCGCCGGGGAGAGCTCGCTCGTCTCGCTCTGAGCGACGTCGCGGCCGTGTCCGCGGGAGGGGGCTGCGGCGCCGGCGGTGCTGCTGGTTGCGGACGGCCAGTTTTCGATCTGAGGTCCGCTTTGGATCGGTGTCCCCGGCTGCGAGCGGTGCGCGTTGAGACTGGCGGGCATGCCCGGGTAAGTCTGGCTTCCGACCGCCTGGTACAGCGTCTGGGGGCGGACGTAGAGAGGAGGGAACATGCTACCTGGAGCGAATTCGGGAATGGGCGCGCCGGTGCCGGTAGGTTGGACTTGGGCAGTGGTAGCAACACCTGTGCTGTAGGCAGAGGGTTGCGCGTCGAGGTTGGCAGGGGCGGGATGCTCATTGGCATTGCGATCTGCAATGCTGTTGTCGGCAGGACCCGACTGGGTTTGGTTGACATTGCCCGCGTCTAGTCCCAAGTCCTCAGGCAATTGTCCAATGCCGCCCAAGTCCTCCCAGAGCTGAGCCAACGATGGTCTGGGAGCTTCCGGTTGCGGTTGCTGGTATTGGTAACGTCCAGCACCTTGGTTGACAGCAGTGTTGCCTGCAACTGGTTCTCGGCCCTGAGACAACTGGGGTTGCTGTGTGTAATGGTACTCGGGTTCTCCAGTGCCGCTGTTCGCAACCGAATCACTTGCTATGGATTCTTCGTATTGAGGCACTTGCGACTGCTGTAGTGCCTGTGCCGGTTGTGGAAACCACGACGATTGCGATTGATACTGGTCATTGCCAGCTCCGTAGCTTACGGCGGGGTAGCTCACCATCGATCCTTGACCCTGGGCTGACTGCACTTGGGACTGAGGATTATCCGCAACTGGTCCTTGGTACTGAGGAAACTCGAGCAATTGAATTCCATCCTGGGACTGCCCATCGCCGTGGTCCGAGACGGAGTTGCCATGAGCTGACGGCATCTGCGGAGCGGCGTATGGCTGACTGCCACCGTGCTCGAGTTGGGGGGTTTCGGCTCCGTTAGGGGTATTACCTTCGGCTCGACCGTCCACGACCCGGTACGTAAAGGGGTGCGGTTGTGGCATCTCAAAGATGGTGTCGAACAGGGATAGGTAATGCTCAGCGTTCTCCGAGGTGGGGAATCCAACGGAAGGGAGCGACAGAGAACTGAGGCAATACCTGCACAAGAAATAGATTTCAGAATTCCCCCAGCGATTGCCAGTGGGATCGGGTCGGACTATGCTTCGTTGGTTTCCGCAGTGACAACGCCACACGGGATGAGTGTTATCGGGGACCCATTGGGGATAGTTCGGGGGCGCGTCAGACATTGCCGATGGTGTTTTAGATCCTGAAGATCGCGAAAATAAAATCAGATTAAAGGTGGTAAGGTGTGAGTGAAGATTCAAGACTGATGTTAAGTCGCGACGGTGATAAAAAAGGATGTGAAGGATGATGGTGTATGTTGGTCGATGTCTTTTTCCAAATTTGTGCTGGGTAGGAAAAGGAATGACGGAAAAGGAAAAAGAAAATTGAAAGTATGGAAGTGTTAAATAATAACAGGAGGATAGTCGAGGTATCGGAGGCCCTTGTTTACAACTTGTACATTTACTATCCGGGTCGGACACGAAATTCTCGGGTCGGACACGGCTTGTGCACAGAAAGGGGCAGCTGCGAACTTCTGGCGTCGTTGCCGGCCAACGCGCTTTCAGACGGAATTTTAATCAACAAAAACTTTGGATGGACGCGTACCGAGGTACCTACTGATTAAATGGCTCCGTTGATGCCAGAAATCGGGAACATGAGAAGGAAAGAGCAGTGAGTCAATATTTACATCCGGTATATAAATTGGAAGGAACGACTCTAGCGGAAGGGCATACGGGGACAACATAAAGGAGTACATGTACATATGTATCGATATCATTAAAATCAGGGTTGAACGATACCTCTTCATGTTTTCGACATATATTATTATTACCCTCAGCTGCCTAGGTGATTGCCTGACGAAGTAGAGAACGCATCCTATACACTGTCGCTCTCCCTGATAGGAAATATCTAGAGAACAAATCCTTAATGTGATATTTACTGTATACCGGTTTTCACCTTCAAGCCTGACAAAATAGTATATCAACTCGGAAACTTATAATATTATCATATCACACTGGATCTTCAGGAGATTTATATAAGAGCAATGTGATATAGTGATTGCCCCTTCGAGTTATGTTGCCCTTTAAACCGACAAGTACGGAAATATATGCACTTGTTCCCACAGAAGCTAGAATAGAGCCTTAAGATATACACAATCATGCATTATGCCTGTTTGAAAAAAGCATACTGTAGATATAGGTGCGAACCAACCGCGCATTAGCTATACAGTGAACGCTATCGCAATGAACCATATATTTAATTCACGATAATTTGATTCGCTCATGCAGTCATTGAACAAAGAACCATGATGAACAACACAAGGGAACCAGGCAACACTAGACACAGACTCGTGTCTGTAAACACTATGATTTCCAATGCTAAACTGTATAAAAATAAAAGGGGGGATCTCATGTTACTCTGGTGGAACCAACTCCTTTGGCAGAAGTCTTCCCCTATCTTCCTGACTCCTGCTACTTCCTATTACGGTTTGACCATCCAAATCTGGATCATACTCTTCACGTCCATCATCGCCCCCCTTCTGAGACTTCTTGAAATTCCTAGAGGTAGAAAGCTTCATACTCTCGTTACTTTCTCCACTGATAGAGCCGTCGTCATCGCTCTCCGCAAGGGCGTCGTCGAAAGGACTACCCTCATCGCCATCCTCCGATGCCAACACTTCGTGGGTAGGTTCCTTCATCTTGATGAAGCCGTCGATAATGTAGTACTGTAGCGCATTCATGATGAGAGGGAATAGCATCATAACAAATACAATCTGAACGCGCTCGTTGCCTTCGGTCCACCTGAGTGCCCAGTCGCCCACACGTGATATCCATGGTAATATCAGGAATACGATCAGGACGCAGACCTTCATGCCAAATAAGCCACAGAAGTAAATGACGGATTGCTTCAGCCACCACCAGGAGTTTGGCGGGCTACCGTAGTTGCCGGATTGAATTGACTCTGGAGGCTTTCCCCAAGGTGTGTATGATACGAGGCCGGTGAAGACGCGGAGGAGTATAATAAGAATGGGTATACCGACAGTGGTCTATCAAAGAATTAGCATCCGGTTTGTTCATCACGTCAAACATGACTTACATCAATACCCAAATTCAACAAATAAAAGGAACAGGGATTCGGGACGTATGGGTCATCTTCTCGTCGAAACATCCTCTCCGCCGCCTGCACACTGGCCGGATCCAACTTAATAGAAAAGCGGCCGCTGGTGAGCATCGACATGAAGACATTCGCCATGTGCACCAAAACCGACCCGAACACCTGCTTCGACACGTCGAAAAACCAGATCTTGACGGGTCGTTGGGGCCGTTCCCGCCACCGCTTGTAGACGAGAGATAGGAGAGCCAATCCACCCAGCGCGAGCTGCACAAACAAAGCGAAAGGCCCGAGCAACCGACACTCGCCCTCTCCACCATGGTCGCCTCCTTCGGGGGGAGCCATCGTCGTCGCTGCGGCGGCTGCCATCGCTGTCGCGGTGGTAGTGAGGAACGAGGACACGTCGGTAGGAGCAGGAGGGAGATCGACTCCTATCGCTGCGTTCGGGAGAGCCGTGGCGATCGCTGGCGGGATACCTTCGACGAGAACGGCGACGGTAGAAGATAGAGACATAAAAGCCCTGTGTTCGAGGACACAGACCGCACGAGAGAGACAATCACGAGAGGTGAAAAAGGGAGCGAAATATCGACACCTAGGTACCAGCCGGGGTTCGAATAAACTGGGTTTTCCTTGCTTGGAAGTTGGAATGGGAAATGGCTTATGCCAATAAACAAGACCGAGGAAGATGCATGCGCGTTTGGCGGTTGTGGGGGTACAAAGAAGAAAAAGCAAGAGTATGTCTCCTGTGAGGTTACTATTCTGTTGGGGAGAGGATGAAAGGTGAAGAAAACATTTAAAATAGAAACATTGGAAGTTGGTTGTAAGTTGTAGGTTGAGGTGGTAGGCAAAATGGATGATACAAGCCACAAGATCAGCCGCCGCTCAGCTCCTTATCCAATCCTCATTAGTATGGATCATTGGATGGATAGCATTGACATAAGGTTTCTATGATGCTATGGCGCTGTGAATGGCCGCATAAAACTGGAGATTTTTGTACGGGGTAACCTCCCTACTACCTGTCTAAAGCTAATACCCCACCTAGCCGCCAGGGGCTTTGTTGCCTATAGCAGTACCTCATAACACTAGATACTTCCTGCTTTAGGTGCATTATGCGCAAGCAGGAAGTACCTATGATCTTAATGACATGTCACTACTGGAAACGCCTTATGCCTTAACGACCTTCAAGGTTGCAGGGTGATGATAAACTTCGAGATATCCTCATATCCTCACACTATGTACATACATACGTACGTATGTACACTTTGGATCATCAGGTATTTAAGTTGTCGGATTATTTACTGTTCACTCTTAGGTTTGGGATCCTAGCCTTTCTTTCAGCCTTATCCCCGTTGTGCATAGGTAACGTAACAAGAAAGTGTCTCTAGACAACAAATGTGGCGGGATGCCGATGTTGGTCGGAGTAGATGAGAACATTAGCAACAATATTTATAAGAGTAGACTAGCTAGATATTCAGCAAAATTTACACGTATACATATATGTATACGGCCTACTGCCACAAGATGAAATGGAGTCGAGAAATTTCTTTTCTGAGAAAATAAACCGCAAGGTCTTCTGCATTCTCAAATTAGAGGCCAAAAGCCTCAGGATCATGAATAGCTAATATCATCCGTTTCATCATAAACGCCAGGTAACTATGTGGCATAAAGCCCCATCCCATAGAACCTCCGAATCAACCGTGAACAATCTGAGTAACGTCCCCTGCGTTCTGTAGGTGTACCTAAAGAGCGACCTGCAATCATAGAAAGGGGTAGCATGTCGAGCAAAACCCAACCCTGCGCTTCCGTAAAATTGTTATGTGGCATGACCGTATGTCCATATCTGCGCAGGCGATGTGTACGATACGTCTAAGTCATGCATAGCTTGTTGGATTTCTGTGGGAGGATACCGCGCACCAAGTTCAACGCGATCTTTCGTGCGTGCCCGGCGACGTCGTCAGTCCTTCCCTTCTTATCCTTAGTCACCGATGCCGGACTCTTCTTAATCGACGTCGTCGTGGAGGTAGTAGCTCGCGAGCTAGAGTTGGTAGAAGTTGGAGAAGACGGGGCTGCAGACGGGGCACGAGTACATGTCTGTAGCCTGTCCGCAGGCCCGTCTAATTGTCAATCGATCCCATGCTTCATCTTGAGCTGCGCTAAATTATCCTTGCGAGCCTGTAGGTCGTCTTTCGACTTGAGGATCTTCTCTGGTTGGTGCCATAGCACTGTACATTATGTTAGACGACTGCAAAGGGGTCCACGTGATGGCGTGGTGAAACATACCGACGAGATAACGGTTCTGGAAGTTGTAGCCATTTAATTTCTCGAGGGCGTTCTTCGCGTCCATCACATTCCAGAAGACAACGTAGGCGGTTCCCTTTGCATCTACTGAGATTCCCTGTCGGATTTGACTATATATATGAATGATTAGCAAAGTCCGTATGAAGGTTGTGTAATGTGGTATCAGCCTAGGAACGTACCGGATAAGTCCGTCCTCACCGGGGTCAAAGAGTTTCCAAAGCGCGTCAGACGATACTTCGTAGCTATGATCTCGTCAGTATATTGTCAAAAGGGAGATTCGAGGGCGGCATGACTGACTTTAGATTCTTTACGAACAAGATTCTAGATTCAGGAAGGTTAGCAAATGCGTCTGAGTCGACGTGCCGTGCCAAGGTGTGTGGGGGGTGGCGAAATAAGTTGGGATTTTGAGACTTACGGTAGCTGCTCGGGGGCAATCTTGCCGGCGCGACTCATATCTTGATGAAGACAGTTATTTGTTCGTTCGCTTGATTATGATGGTTAATTGCTGGATGTCGGTCCAGGTCGGGTTGATAGTTGGTGATGGATGTTTTAGGTATGTCAAGATTGGCGAAGAGCTTTTGGAGTCGATCTGGTTCTAGAGAGACGGGGGCAGTTCACATTTCTGGAACGGAGCAAATCGGATTAGGCCACGCTAAAGACCGAGCAAGCACACGTGATAATAAAGTGGAGTCGTTTTGGTCCTTGGCAACCACCGATGAAGCAATCCATTGGATGTCGCCCTTCCGCTTTCTTTCACTGTGACGATTGGGGCACGTGGGTGGTAGGATTTAAAAAGTATTCCAGATACCTTCCTTCTACGGTATCAATCACTTTGATCAATTACAGTTATTTGCCACGCATATGAAATAAAAGTATGGAAGAGTCATCGTCAACGAAGCACTGCATACACGTTTGGTCTCACCCTTTTTACGTCATTTATAAAAACACAAGCTTCTAAATTTCGGTATTCACGATTCAAGGTGGTGACGGTACACATTTGTGTAATTGGTAATACGTACTTCATACCTAGGCACCTAGGCTATCTTTGAACCTCGACCTCTCATCTCCGCAGCGAGAACAAAGACAACCTCAATATCCCCCGTATTGGATCTCGAATTATATTGGACAATTTCATCCGAGGTATACTCCGAAGCGCGTTCCGAGGCGATAAGATTGACTATAGACTCCGATTCCGCCTTGCTTCGCGCGAATCCTCAGTTGCCTACACCATCTTATAAGTGGAACGAGGCTTGAGGCTGATCGTTGTTCATTGGTATCTGAAGGTGCCACCACATACAGCCGATCATTCGTCATCAGGCAATGGAAACCGTTACATTATTCATGGTCATAGGATCCTTCGAAGCGAACCAGTTACACTGATTCCCTCTTAGAACACGCCCGATTTGGATGAACTCCAAAGTCTATAATCGTGGTCTTACCTACCACAAACACTTCGATACTTACCAGAATACTAGTATCGTAACAAAACTACCTAGATACATTGAAAAGGTCGAAGCAGATATTCCAATAGTCACCTCGCTTGAAGCGTAACAGCGACCTATTCCAGTCGAGGACATCCATATCTAGGGGCACGTGGTCATAATGCTTCCTAATTGACCAATGATCATAGAAGTGATCCCCGTTAATTCAATAAGCGAAGCATTTCCAACTCATCCCCTTACTCTACCTATTTTATAAGGTAGCAAGCAACAGCTCTCCTAAGTTAAACATCAACTTCAGTTCATCATTGTGGATGAGCTTGCTCAAACCTCTATTAATCCTTTTATAGAATACACCTATTTGAGGTAGGTAATTATAAGTAGGACAAATATGATATTTCTCTATGCGGACAAACTACAACGGCATTCCCTGTTCGCTTGATGGCTATATCCATAGCCTTGGATTCATCCGACATTTGATATCTAGACCCCTATCATTTTGCCGGAGCATGAAATTTCCAGGTCTTCGTACTACCGTGAATAGAATATGTGGCTTTTTCCGAGACAAGTCGCCTTGCAGCGCTCGCTGCTTGGTATTTTCGTATTTTCTACGCTTTCTGCATTTATACACGATCGTTATATTAAATCGATAATGATTGAAAAGAAGCCAAGTTTTCTAATCATCGTCGCAGACGACCTGGGGTTTAGTGACACTTCTCCCTATGGAGGCGAGATCGACACGCCAAACTTGCAGAGGCTGGCTGAGGAGGGAGTCCGCATGACCGGATTCCACACGGCCGCATCATGTTCCCCTACGAGAGCTATGCTCCTATCGGGGACAGACTCCCATATAGCCGGGTTGGGAGTAATGGCCGAGAAGATAGCAAGTGCTCTATTTCCAGTACATTCCAACTCTTTACGTAACTAACAGTCCTCATTTAGAAAAAGGCCCCTGATCTATTCAAGGACAAGCCGGGCTATGAAGGATACTTGAACTATCGTGTTGCTGCTTTAGGGGAGATCTTACAAGATGCAGGATACTTTACCCTCATGAGTGGGAAATGGCACCTAGGTTTGAAGGAGGAACTCGGCCCTCACGCAAGGGGATTCACCAAGGTCCTTTCTACTCTCCCAGGAGCCGGAAATCACTTTAACCATGAACCACAACTATATGATATGAAGGAAAAGCCAACGGCAATTTTCAAGGGCGATGGAATATGGATGAAGGATGGAAGTTTCATCAATGGGAGCACAGATCTACCCAAGGACTTCTATTCCTCCAACACCTTCACAGATTACTTCCTGGACTTCTTAAAGGAAAGGACGACAGAAGAGAGAGCTCAGCCTTTCTTTGGCTATCTCCCCTTTACAGCCCCTCACTGGCCATTGCAAGCCCCACAAGAGCTAATCAAGAAGTATCATGGCAGGTATGGCGACGGCCCTGTTGCGCTACGGGATCGTAGACTCCAAAGTTTGATCGAAAAGGGGCTCGTACCGCCGGATGTTGAACCAGCACCCTTGCACATGCTCAATACCACATCTTGGGAGGAACTATCCGAGGAAGAACAGAAGAAGTCCTCTCGAGCCATGGAGGTCTACGCCGCCATGGTCGACCTCATTGATTTGAATATAGGCCGAGTACTGTCCTATCTGGAGGGAACAGGTGAACTTGACGATACATTCGTTGTCTTCATGTCTGACAATGGTGCCGAGGGGCAATTACTCGAGGCCTTGCCTATCCTAGCTGGTTACACGGTAGATGATATCGTGAAGAAATACTACGACAACTCGCTGGGGAATATCGGCAACTTCAACTCCTTCGTATGGTACGGGCCGCAATGGGCTGGTGCGGCAACGGCTCCAGCGCGCGGAGCAAAGTCACATTCGACCGAAGGCGGCATCCACTGTCCATGCATTATACGATACCCCCCGGCGCTGAAACAAACCGGCCTGGTCACCAGCGCCTTCACGACAGTGATGGATGTCGTCCCGACCATCCTAGACCTCGCGGGCTTGAAACACCCGGGCCCCGTCTTCCGCGGACGCGATGTAGTGCCCGTCCGAGGGAAATCTTGGAGGCCGATCCTAGAGCACCCGGAAGACGAAAACATCCAAATCTACAACGACACCGACATAGTCGGCTGGGAGCAGCTAGGCATCGCCGCTGTACGAGTGGGCGACTGGAAGGCGTTGTTCCTCCCTCCGCCCAAAGGGCCCGGCAGGTGGGAGCTCTACGACCTTTCCAATGATATCGGCGAGGTCCATGATCTGGCGGCCAGCCACCCGGAGAAACTGAAGGAAATGCTGCTGCACTACGAGACGTACTTCCAGGAGACGGGCATGTTCGATTCGTATGCTATGTATCATGAGGCGCTCAACAAGAGGAAAGCGGAGGCGAGGAAGATCGCCGACGCTAACTTATAGTATGTACTTGGTCATGTGGTGCATAGAGTGCTATGCTAGAACTTTGAATCGAGTTCAATGCTGATCAAATATCGAACAGTACTCCATACATTTCATTTCTTCGGCGGGGTCTGGCATTCGTACAGGAAAGGGTTTTCGGTCTCGTCAAGGGTAGCTGGGGTGATCAATAAAGGGGTATCTCACGACTACAGGTCAATGTCGGGTCCATGAAAGGCAATGTTTGTTGTTTATGATCGATAGGTTTCATTTCATGAGTTATGATAGGCGCTTAAGTATTTCTTAAACTAACTAGATACAGTAGATTATGTATAGCCACCAAGACTGTATTATGGTATACTATATAGCAGAGCTATAATTGGAAGACTTTCCACTTAAGGTGCCTAGACAAAGCCATGGAGTGACATTTCTGCTTCTAGTATAATCTGTATACCAATCCAGCAACCCCTTACTAGTTGTCAAGTGATTGGCTTTGAATCCATACTTCTTAGCTGGCTCCACTAGCTGGAGTGTATTCTCCTCCATTGAAGGTGAGAGGGGAAGATGCAATCTAGGTCCTAAAAGGTAAAGGCTTTTGGACTATCAGGTTCACGTCCGGATGGAGGTGTTTTGGTAGTGATCTCTACTCCCCAAATGATGTTTCCTGCCTGCCCTTTTCTCCTCTACACGCTCGATGTTAACACTTCGGGTGTCTCGCTAGTCAAGATAACTATGATCAGCCTCTCGAGTGGCTGAATCGATGCAAATGTGTTCTTCTTTGAATGCAGGACATCATGGATATATGCAAATTGTCAAATGCACATTGTGCTATAATATTTGGGCTGTCATGAACCCGACATGGCACGACGTAAGCAGCGAAGACGTAAATTAAGGTCGCTATGATCACTCATGACGTCGTCTCCGGCACCATATAGGTATGGTGAAGATATTCGATCTATGATGGTTAGAGACACCCTTGATATGAATTTGGAGGTAAGTATGGATGGTAGCTAAAGGCAATGTTATGTATGTTAAGTTTGGGTGAAATTCGATAATGTTTCTATCTGGGGTTAAGACGATGTTCTAAGTTCGTTCATGACTACCCAAGTGCAGAAATATCGGCCACATCAAGAAGGTGCAACATGTTTGTTTGGCCTCATAATAGGTACGGAATACCTCTTCAATCTTGAAAGAGGCATCCAGGACGTGGCTTCCGTCTATTTGGTAACGACCTTGATAGTTAAAAACTTTAAGTCGTGGCAGTTTCAGGTATATGGGATAGTACCTGCCTGGTAGCTAACGTAAAGACAATTCCAGGTAAATACCCAGGTACTTCAAACAGTTGAGTGAATTTGGTCAATATTAGGAACGCTATTTGTCACATTTTCTTTGCTCATTGGCAAGATCGAACTGAACCAAACGTACTAAATGTGCTAAAAGTCTAGAGGGTTTCCCATACAATTGTACCTACAATGGTACCTAGGTACCTTGCACAACCTTGCACCGGTACCTTACTCCAACTAAAAGGTACCTAAGGCCCATGCGCCTGGACCCCTGAAGGACAAATTGATCCGAGAGTTTAGATAATCCGCCGTATTCCGTATCACCTCACCTTAATAATAAACAACCTGCCTGGCCACCATGTAATATTTCCACCTTCCCACTCGCTGCTAGCCCACAGCTCGGCTTCATTCTTTTGAACGACAATTATCGCTGACCTTTTTGCTTCTGTTTAGTTCCGGGTAGACAGTGTCAACGTTCAATTTTTGCATTGAGTTTATTCAATCCCTCAAAAGACAGCCTGCCGATGCCATCGATAAAACCGTTTGAGCTGCCCATGCTCTCCTCGAGCAAAAAGAGGAGGCGAGACGACGACCATGGCGAGATGCAGGTGCCATTGTACGGCTCGCCAAAGTCTTATTTCAGGTCCTTGTCCACTAACTCCGACCTCGGCTCCAGAATAACACAACATAACGAATTAACAAACCACCTCTCCACTATCAACAACAACGAACGGCTCATATATCCCTCGGGCCGGAGCACTACTTCCCTTCACAACATGCCACGGAAAGTGATACCTTTACCTGTGAGCAAGAGACCCCGGGTGGTCAC
This sequence comes from Jackrogersella minutella, assembly GCA_022578535.1. Classification (NCBI taxonomy): domain Eukaryota; kingdom Fungi; phylum Ascomycota; class Sordariomycetes; order Xylariales; family Hypoxylaceae; genus Jackrogersella; species Jackrogersella minutella. The sequence goes on from MU388188.1 coordinate 125,258, forward strand.
CGACCATGACGAATATCTACATTCACATGGCCCGACGAATGAGCACTCGCTGCAGCAGTCCCACTTGTCTCATGCGCACCCCGAGTACTCGACACCACCCACATCACCACAGCACACCCGACCGGGCGCACACGCCAGAGCAGGAAACCAACCACCTCTACTGAGCCCGTGTCACATCTGCCACCGGAAGCCGACCAAGAAATCCGACCTCGACTCCTTCGCCGATTGCATGGGTTGCGGGCAGAGGGCCTGCTTCGTCTGCATCCGAGCCTGCCAAGGCTGGCTGTCGTCCTCAGAGGCAGAAGCGAACCTATCGGCCTCGTTCACAATGCGAGATGTCGACGATGACAACAACAGCGGAATAGAACCGGGCCGGAAGCAGAGGAAAGGAGGAGGACCGGACGAAGGCTGGATCGGCCGCGGCCACCGGGAGATGATATGCAGTCGCTGCTGCGTGGAGCGAGGCGCCGAGGGCGACGTCGTCTGCCTGGGATGCTTAGCCGGCATGGAAGGGGCATAGGGTGCCCCGACACAAATGGAATATTAATCATCAACATGGACGTCGCCCGCCTCGCAATAACCCCGAGGTTGGACATTATACCCACTCTTAATAGGACAGAGCGCGAGGATGGAAGGGAGGAACATAATCTCCGCTCCCGACAGAGCAGCACCGGGGAGGAAAAATTCATCGGGCATCAATGCATTATCAGCACGGCGCCAAACGAGCATCGCATCGCATGGCGTTTCAAGCATAATTCACTCCGTTAAGATACCACCACATTTCATCAAACTATGCATGGATGTTCATTATTGTAAATTACTAGTTAGGGCCCGTATTGCAACTTATAATCGTGGATGCTGGATGGGCATTACATCCACTGGCTTATTAGGGACGATACGACGTAGATACCGTGGTTGAATGCGTAGCAGGAATAGTACTGGAAACCCATAGCAAGCAAGCAAGCAAAAATCATACACCACGAATAACGCAAGCTACAAAGCAAGAATAGCGCTCCGTTTGCTACATATGCTCTGTGACTAGCTAGGAATTTACAAATCCAGTGCAGTCAGTCAACCATCCGTCCCATTATCTATCTACTTGTACATTCCAAATCGCTATCCGAATTTGGGGTGGGGGAGGGGGATTTCGCTTTGTTTCTAATTGTATTGCATGTACGTGGCGGTCGAGTTGAACTTGAGGTTGCCCTTGATGACCTTGTCCACGGCGCTGAGGAAGTCCTTCTCAGAGGCCACCTTCCTCCTCGCGCGGATGGCGAACATGCCGGCCTCCGTGCAGACGCTGCGCAGCTCGGCGCCGGTGGCGTTGGGGCAGAGGCGGGAGATGAGCTCCCATCGGATGTCGCGCTCCACCGACATGCTCTTGGCGTGGATTCGCAGGATGTTTGCTCTGCCCTCGAGGTCCGGCAGGGAGAACTCGATCTTGCGGTCGATACGACCGGGTCTCATGAGCGCGGGGTCTAGCGTGGAGGGTCTGTTGGTGGCGAACATGACCTTGATGTTTCCACGTGCGTCGAAGCCGTCAAGTTGCGTGATCAGTTCCAGCATAGTTCGCTGGACCTCGTTGTCTCCACCGGCTCCATCGTCGAATCGGGCGCCACCGACAGCGTCGATTTCGTCGAAGAAAATGATGCAAGCCTTCTTCGTCCGGGCCATCTCGAAGAGTTCTCGCACCATCCTGGCTCCCTCACCAACGTACTTCTGTACAAGCTCGCTACCGATGACTCGGATGAATGTAGCATCTGTTCGGTTGGCCACAGCTCGGGCGCAGAGAGTCTTTCCGGTACCAGGAGGGCCGTATAGCAGAGCACCCTTTGGAGGGTCGATACCGAGGTTGACGAATCGTTCAGGCGACAAGAGCGGCATCTCTACCACCTCTCTCAGCTTCTCAACCTGTTCCTTGCAGCCACCAACATCGCCGTACGTGACGTCCGGCTTCTCCTCGACCGTCATCATGGTGACGCTGGCGTCGATCTTGGGCGGCAGCGGCAGTAGAATCTGGTATTTATTTCGGTCGACGCCCACACGCATGCCTTCCTCAATATCGGTTGGGGATACGCGCTCGCCCAGCTGGACGACGAACTTGGCGATCTGTTTTACGTTGATCACGTACTTGCTCTTGGTCTCATCCTTCTCGTCGGCAATGATCTTGGTGCACCGCGCTACCTGAAGCGGTTGCTCCTCGGACATGCGTTGACGATCGGCGGCGACATCCCATAGGTGAGGTGCCGCGAGACCGGTGTCGGATTCTTTCACTCCGATCTTCTCATCGACTGCTTGTTGCTTATCTTTGATCTGCTTCTCTAGGTTCTTGAGCGCCGTGCCGTAGGGTGCCGCTCCGTAGGTCTTGAGGACTTGGATATCTCTGATTACAATGTCAGTTGCGTCGAAGTTAAACTGTTGGGGAATTGGGTTAAAGTTTACTCGTCGGATAGAGGCGTGATCTTCTTCTCTTCTATCTCATCGTCGGCAAAGTTCTTCTTGTATTTCTCCCAACTTGATCCAGTGGCAGAAGGCTGGATTACGGTTAGCTAGTTGAGCCATGATAGAACACGTAGAAGTCGCAGTACCATTTTGTGAAAAAGCTCCCTTTATGAAGGAGCCTGTCAGTGTTAATATGAATAAAAGAAGTGAGTGAACGAGTAAGTGAATGTGGAAAATAGTTCTACAAGGGCGTTTGGGTATCGTTTGGGGGTGGGTGAGCGGATGATTGATGAAATTGGAGAGTTGAGAGTTGAGAGTTGCGAATGGCAACTGGAAGAAGCTTAGGCTGGCGAAAGTTGTCGCTGTGTGATGATGGACAAATGTGGTTGCATAAGCTCATTCATTGCCTAGAGTCGCAGCTCCAATAAATAAGAGGTACGTACCTAGCACCTTACCTCATCCAGTTTAGTGCGTAAGTAGCCTCGCAGCTACCCCGGGAACGTTTTTATTCGAATAAACTCTGGGTACCAAAAAAATATCACAGCCTAGGCGGGGAGCTTTTATCAAGGCGGCCACTTCCATAATACAAATACATACAAATACATCCATACAACAAAAGTTCGAGATATCAGTCCCCCCCCGTTCCATTCAAACAAACTTTTATCTCCAAAAAGTTACCATTTCTACTTTCCTCCTATTTAACCACTAAATTCACCATGGCTACTACAGCGTCCGCCGGCGGCGGAAATTCCAACGCTACTTTCAGAGTATGGTTATCTGCAAATCTCAAAGCTTCAGAGTCTCATGGCTAACAATCATGAAATAGGACAAGGAGAAGCCTATCGCTGTACGATCTTCAAATATCGTTGCTGCCAGAGGTACGCACATCCTCTTACGACCTTTTTATACCCCTGCTAAACCTCAATAGCTGTTGCCGATGCTATCAGAACTTCCCTAGGTCCTCGAGGAATGGACAAGATGATTCGGAGTGGAAAGGGCGAGACAATAATCACCAACGATGGAAACACGATGCTGAAGAGCATGTCCGTCATGCACCCCACAGCCAAGATGCTTGTCAACCTCTCATCAGCACAAGATATCGAGGCAGGAGATGGCACGACGTCCGTAGTCGTTATATGCGGTGCGCTGCTTGGTGCCGCAGACAGATTACTGGGCAAGGGAATCCATCCTGCAGTTATTTCTGAATCCTTCCAGAGAGCGGCGGCGGCGGCAGTCCAGATCCTTCATGAAATGTCGCAACCCGTCTCCTTAACCGACACCGCTGCCCTTCTACAAGCAGCGAACACTTCCTTGTCCTCCAAGATTGTGTCCCAGTACTCAGGCTTGTTGGGTCCCATGGCGGTCAACTCCGTTACTAAGACTATCGACATCAAGACGGCCGACAACGTTGACTTGAAGAACATTAGAATCATCAAGAAGGTGGGAGGCACGATAGAGGATAGCGAACTGGTCGATGGAGTGGTCCTCAACCAGCCTGTCATCAAGGCGGCGGGTGGTCCCATAAGAATGGAGAAGGCCAGGATCGGACTTATCCAATTCCAACTAAGCCCCCCGAAGCCAGATGTAAGTCATTACGATTCACTGCTCTCTACCATTTCCTAACCCTGAGTACAGATGGAGAATACCATTCAGGTGAACGACTACCGTCAAATGGACAAGATTGTGAAGGAAGAGCGTCTCTACCTCCTCAACTTGGTCAAGAAGATCAAGAAGGCCAAATGCAATGTGCTCTTGATACAAAAGTCCATTCTACGTGATGCTGTCAACGACCTTTCTCTACACTTCCTTGCCAAACTCAACATTCTTGCGGTCAAGGACATCGAGCGAGACGAGGTCGAGTTCATCTGCAAATCCACCGGTTGCAAGCCGATTGCAGATATCGATTCCTTCACCGAAGACAAGCTCGGAACGGCCGACCTCGTTGAAGAGGCCCAGTCAAACGGTGCCCGAATGGTCAAGGTCACAGGCACAAAATCGGCGGGCAAGACAGTTTCAATAGTCTGCCGCGGTGCCAACAGCTTGATTCTGGATGAGGCCGAGCGATCGCTTCATGACGCTCTTTGCGTTATTCGCTGCCTAGTCAAGAAGAAGGCTCTCATTGCTGGTGGAGGAGCACCGGAGATCGAGATAGCAGCTCAGCTATCCAAACAATCACGCTCTTTGACCGGTACAGAAGCTATTTGCTGGAAAGCCTTCGCGGACGCCCTCGAAGTGATTCCTACGACACTAGCAGAAAATGCCGGCTTGAACAGCATCAAGGTAGTTACAGATCTACGACATCGACACGAGATGGGAGAGAAGAACGCAGGAGTCAGCATCAAGAGCGGGGGTGTCAACTCGAATATCGCTAAGGAGAACGTACTACAGCCGTTGTTGGTAAGCACAAGTGCTATCGAGTTGGCGGCCGAAACGGTCAAGATGATCCTCAGAATTGACGACATTGCCTTGACGCGGTAATGGGGGATATGTCAATTAGAAGAAAATGTACATGATAACAATGAGATGAGATGACATAGGGGGTATTCATGATTCCCTGAGCCGTAGAATGGTTCGACTCTAATAGAAGTGATCTCAACAGATGGTTACCTATTTTCAGCTGCAATTCATACCCACTTGATTCCACTTATTGCTTACCAAGTAACTACCTAGGTAGTTGACTACCTATAATATATATTCGGACATATCGCTAGGTTCGCTACTTACCCTTTAACGTTTGCCGATTTAAAGATTCGGCTCCGATGTTACGGGTTTAACTTCCTCTTGCGGCACAGGAGGGGCTCGGCCTCAATTGCGTCACATCGAAACCTTAGCACCAACAATAGTATTTGACATTATTAATTATCTTCAGCTGAATCTTCAATCTTCCAATTCCTCTTAAAATAATAATTTCTGCCTGAAGTGTTGGTTTCGAATAATCCATCGGTTGGCCCGCATTTGTAATCCCTAATTGTCCGGACGTGTAATCGGAGAGTTGTTTTATGTCCTCCTTTACTATAAGAACAGCTTCGTCTCGCGTGCTGGCTTATAGTTCCAGGAGAAGTCAAGCAACGAACATCTCATCCCACTTTCATAACAAACTACCAACGATAATAAACATACGCACCATGGCTTCCATACCGAGCACTCAGAAGGGCGTCATCATCGAGAAGACGGGCGGCACCGAAGTCCTCCAGTATAAGACCGATCTGCCTGTGCCGACGCTTGCGGAGGGCCAGATCCTGGTCAAGAATGAGTATATCGGGGTCAACTTCATCGACACGTGAGTCTACCCCGGAGATTTACAAATGTTGTACTCATCGATTACACAGGTATTTCCGTTCGGGTCTATACCCGGCCCCGCACTTCCCCTTTATTCTCGGCAAAGAGGCCGCGAGTACTATCGTCAAGACAGGCGGTGGTGAACTCTACGGACTGAAGGAGGGCGATAGGGTTGCATGGTATGTATTCATCGTATGGACATAGTAATTTATGCCATCCGACGTATTCTCATAAGGCACATTATTCCTTGTCCTCCCCCTATTCGTCACTAAACCCCTAACAACCCGAACCCTCGATTTTCACGAAATCATACGCTAACACACACACACCAGGATGGGCGACGGCGCCTACGCCGAATACAGCGCTATCCGCGCGGCAGCCGCAGTCAAAGTGCCCTCGGCGCTGTCCTCCAAAGTCGCGGCAGCGTCCTTCCTGCAGGGGCTCACAGCGCTCACCCTAGTGCGCGAAGCCCACGCGGTGCAGAAAGGCGACTGGGTGCTAGTGCACGCGGCCGCAGGCGGGACAGGGCTGTGGCTCGTGCAGCTCCTCAAGAGCATCGGGGCGAACGTGATCGGCACAGCCTCGACGAGCGCGAAAGTAGAGCTAGCCCTCAGCGCGGGCGCGTCCTACGTGGTCAACTACAGCCACGAGGACGTGAAGTCCAGAGTGGACTCGCTGACGGCGGGCAGGGGCGTCGTCGCCGTCTTCGACGGCGTCGGCAGGTCGACCTTCGACCTGAGCCTGGACTGCCTCGCGCGCAAGGGCAGCCTCGTGAGCTTCGGCAACGCGAGCGGCCCCGTGCCCCCCGTGGCCATCGCCCGGCTGAGCGCCAAGAACGCGCGCCTGCTCCGCCCGTCCGTCATGAACTACATCGTCACCCGCGAGGAGCTGGAGCATTACTCCGCGGACCTGTTCGGCTCCATCGTCAAGGATGGCCTCGACCCCCGCATCCATGAGGTCTACCCCCTCAGCGAGGCCGCGCGCGCCCAGCAGGACCTGGAGGGGCGGAAGACTACGGGGAAGTTGTTGCTGGATCCTTCGAAGTAAGGTGGTTGGTTTTGTCCGGGAAAAAAATAAAAGAAAAATAAATAAAAAACAGATGGGGAAATAAATACTGGTGAACTGTAAAGAATTTGAATGTCCACAGGCAATGGTTTTGGCCCCCTGATGTTTTTAATTAGGTCGGCATTATCATATCGGGTATCGCAACTCAAATAAAACAAGAGAAATTTGACTACCGCGGTGTTCCTGAGCTGTAAACCTCAAGTAGCCCCTGGAACTGGAGTGGACGTCTATAGGCGCTGTTGAACTTACGTGCTCGCTGGACGAGCAAGTAGTATGTGTCAGGGAGGTCCCTGTTTAGCTTATGGCATCGCATTCTTGTAAGAACAGGTTCGCTGGAGACATGGAGATTGCCTAGAGAGTAGCAGTGACAGTCTACATAATGCAGGAATTTGCTGACGATATTACATCCTACAAATATGGTGTTGCTTCAGGGCTGAATAGGGGCATTGTTTGATTCGCCCGAATGTGGTGAATATGTACACTTACACCTTACAAACCGCGAGTAAATAGGCGACATCATGGCCATTACTATAGCCTGATTTCGTATCGCCTCACTCACACTCCATAGACGCAAGCCATCATCACTTATTAATCCATCGTATTCAGGACCATGGCAAGTCACTGCTACAGGAGTGATATCCCCTCATCCACGGGGAGTCAGCAAAAGTACAAGTAACTTTCATCTTCGGCGCACAACCCGATTGCAAATGCCACGCGCAAATACCCATTCGTAAGAAGCCTGCCTGTCCTGGCAAACTGGAAAAGTCCCCCACCTTATCCTTTGGAAAGAGAGCTTTTGTCTTCCTGTCCGGAACTCCTTGTGGAAAAACCAAGTATCAAAGAACATGAACTATTGCCTAGGTACCCTTCACGTTTAACCCAGCATCGAGTGGCTGTTGATGCCCTTAGGACCGTGTTCACTATAGTAAAAACATCATTAGCCTCTAGATCCCCACACCTAACCAACCAGCAAAGAAGGGGAAGGGTAAACTTACTTGTAGTCAACACGGCTAAGACTCATTAAACGCTGGGACTCCGCGCTCTGAGCGTCCATATTGTGAATACAAAACGTGATGCGAGCGGCGATGAGGGAGCCCAAGAACATAGCCTCCTCGAACCCGTTCTTAGTCCACTCAGCGAGGTACGAGGGGGTAGGAGCCAGCTTGATACTCATTGGGGTCTGTCCATGATGGTGGTGCCCGACAACCTCGCCGGACGTGGAGCCAGGCGCGACCGCGGCGCCGGGAACACCGAGCGAGGCCGTGGTAGCGGCCTGGAGGAGGGGGTTCACGGAGCTCGTGGTGGGCAGCTGGCCCGAGTAGGAGCCGGTGGGGGTCTGGGACCCGGTGCCGGTGGGCGTGGCCATGTTAGAGGGCAGCTCCGACGTGAAGATCGTGGCCGTGCTGGGCGAGATCAGGTGCCGCGCCAGCAGCGTCTGCATGATATTCTCTTTGAGCCCGCGGAGCCGGCTGCCGTTGCCCACGAAGACCAGGTTGTCCCAGCAGCCCGGACGCTTGTAGAGCTCGTCAATGCTCTGGATGGCGCGGTAGATCGTGTCCGTGATGCGGTTGATCTCGCCGCGGTCGGCGAACAGGAAGCGCTCGAGCCCGATCTCGATGTCTCGTCGTACTCGCTTCGTTCGTCGCTCCGTTCCGACAACGGTAGTCGAAGAATCTGCGGCATTGCCGCTCTGCTTAGTTTCTTGAGCACCAGACGTACCCTCGGCGACCGGTGCATCGCCCGGCAAGGCCGCGAGATCCGCCTTAGGGGCCCCTAGAGAGATGGGAACTTCAACGTCCTCATGCACCAGCTCCTCGTAGTGGAAGGTGTTGGTCTTTCTCTTCGAGTTGGGCAGTCGAGCTGGTTTATTCGCCGCAGACTCGGGCTCTTGACCCTTGGCTAGCTTCTTGGCTTTGGCCTTCTCGGCTTTCTCCTTCTCCTTTTTAGCCAGGAACTCTCGCGCGTTTCCGCTCGTAACGATGTTGGCCACGTCGAGAACACCTTCATCGGCCTCCTTGCCTTCGACGAGTCCGCCGTCTATCTCGCCACCGAACGCTGTTACGGGTTTGGGCGGCTCGACGATCTTCGCGCCTTCTGCGCTGGATGAAGCAGGACCGGTAGGTTGGCTAAGGGCGGCGACTACGTCGTCCGTGGGAAGTTCCATGAGATCGTCAAGATCGGGCGCGTAGGGGAGGACTTCACAGAGGGGGCTCTTCTTCAGCTGCTCGGCCATGTCATAAGTGAAGTTTTTGTCTTTCAGGAGGGATAGCAGCTTCTGGGTAAACACCTCACCCCCAGAGATCTCTCGCACGGGGTTGGGGAATCCTAGACCCTTCTGGCTAACAATGAGATACTCGTGAATGCAGGTGACATCGACCTTCTCGAAGCCAATGTCAATCACAGTCATGGTGGGCGACTTGAAGCCGTATTGAGCAGCGACGGCGCTGTTCAATAAGCAGAGAGCCGGAGTCTTGGTCTTCTCGAAGATGTATCGCGCAATGGCTTCGCAGTTCGGTCGAGTCCACTGCGGTGATGCCATAAGCATGATGGGCGTGTTGTGATACGTCGTTGTCAGTAGACTGTGGACGTAGTCGAGGAATGCTAAGAACGCCGGCATGTTTACGATACGGCCGCCCTGTATAGGGTAGATTGCGTCTTGTACACTGTCGCGATCCTCGACGTACTCCCACTGGTCATGTTCCTTCTCGCCTCCAACATTTCCCGATGATGCGCCGGTCTTCTTGCGCTTGTAAATTCGGTAAGGCGTGAATTCGCGAGTCTCCGGGTCTCGAAACATCCGCGTAGGGATGCGATGCGCGGGAGGGGTGAGTTCGCTGCATCCTGCTTGAGCCATGGTGGTCTGGCTGCCGGGACAAATGATTAGGACCTGGTCCTCTCGCCATTTTCCCTGTTGGCTAGCCATCACGGCGACCTTGGTAGGCTTGCTCGAAGATTCTTGCTGGCGCAGATATTCCCTGCGCGCTGCTCTTTGACCTCGTGGGGTGATTTCACGGTCTTTGGACTTGGAGTTGGACTTGGAGTTGGACTTGGATTTTTTAGTTCGAGGTTCTTCCCTTTCTTCGCTTTCTTCGCTTGTTTCTCTTTCGTAATTTTCCGGTTCGCGAATTGGTGAAGGCGCGACGCGCTCCTGGTTTGCCTCTGCCTGGTTTGCTCGGTTTGCCGCTAGGAGTGGGCCAAGCGGGTACACAGAGCTGCCTGAGTCCACCTGGGGCAGTTCCAATTGAGACTGTGGCGCTTCTTGTGGCGCTTGTTCTGGCTCAGGTCTGAAAAGAGATGTATGTTAGGTAATTCGTAATGCCTGTTATTTGCATACATATGTAGGTACTGGGCTCCACTGTACACGGCCCCGGGAGCTTAGATGAAAAAAGAAATGATAGGCGATAGAGTAGATAGGTAAGAAACAGGTAATACCTAAGTACCTGGGCAATCTTAGATGTAAAAGCAGGGGTGTATATAAATAAAATAACTTACGTCGATGGGTTTGCGCTTGCGCTGGGAGTGTGGTGGCGGCGGCGGCGGGTGCGCTCCTTCTTCTGACGTCTATCGTTGCGACCCATTGTGTGACAATTTAGCGACGATGAGGTTGGAAATCCGATATGGCACAATTGAATAATATAAAAAGTAACGTCGAATTGGGTATTGAGATAAGTTCAGTGAAATGACAGTACTAGGCAATGAGAGAGAAAAAGAAGAATAGTACACACACAACACACTCAGATAGGTAGGTGCCTCTCAGGTAGGTACCTGCACACTCGTTCACCAGGGCAATCCGTTGTAGTTGACGGGTCGATGCTGTAGCAACCTTTCACCACCCTCCCCACTAATGGTCGTGCTGTGTTGTTGTGCCTCATCTTCAGCATTACTGACATTCTATTATTACCTTAGGTACCTAGGTACTGGTAAGTTCGCCATTGTCGTAAGCCTAGACCCAAGCTCAGTTCCTCCCGTACTTTGACTCCTACATGTGCATACACCTTCTCCCTTTCAGCTATGCTTGATGGTTGCAGATTCGTACAATGTATAGAAACAATAAAAATACATATCAAGGGTATTGTTATCATGCTCGAGCTTGAGAACTCCGTCGCGTCGTCGACGCGCTTCTAATGCTCATCTCCACGTGTTGAGTATCGTGCAAGATAGTCCCGCATACCTATAACCCGACCATTCCCTGATCATGTTGGTATCTCGTCCTTCCTTTAACCATCCCTATATTCCCCTCCCAAAAACTCCAAAAACATGCCGTAATCATGAGCCAAGAAAATGTCAAATATCATACTGCTAGCCACCTTTAGGCAACAGAGACAGATACGTCAGGGGTCGTCTTGAAGCTTGTATGTTCCTGGATCTCTGGCGACGTCTCGACCACAGGCTTTTCCTGATGTGAATATCGAGCACTGGTTTTAGGGGTATACCTGTCAATATCCACCGATCCTCGAGTTGGAGTTATGGAATGCTCAATAGTTTCAGCACTTTCTTCTTCGTCGCCGTGAGATTCGTCTGTTGATTTGTCTGTTGACATCCTGTCCGCCGCATCCAAAAATTCGTCGGAGCTATCTTTAGCCCTTGGCGTGGTTGCATCCTCGATATCGGCATCAACCTCGAACTCCTGTCTCAGTGGACTGCTCACTATACTACCGACGTCGCCTATCTGACTTTTCGTACGGGACGAACGAGCAGGACTTCTGAGGGGAAGCGGTGGTGGTACCCTTGCGGGAATGTTGACTCGGGAAGCTGCCACCGCTAGTCGAGCTGGCGCCTGGGCTGTGGCCACCTCGAAAACTACAGCCTCTTCTTCAACATCAGAGATATCCTCTTCCTCTTCTTCTTCCGCTTCCTCCTCGTCATCACCATCATTATCATTGGCTTCGGCTAATGCCTCAACTTCTGCATTGCCACTGTCATCTTCAGTGTGTGTCCCTATACTCTTTGTCGCATTCTCGCTGGCTGCAACGGCTAGGCTCTTTTTATCTTCCTCTCCCTCTTCATCTTCTTCTTTAATTGCGATCGTAGTTGTTGGTTCCTCGTCCAAGTCTGGGAAGTTTGATAGCTTCCTCAGAGCACTGATGTCGATTTTAGTGTAGTCAACGTCAACTGGCTCTTTCACTTCTAGAACGTCCTCAATACTTTGTGGTTGGTTTCCATCCTCACTTTGGCTTTGGCTGGAACTTGGTGTGGTTTGAGGTGTCACGATATACGTCTGGGTTCCGGCATCCGTCATCTGGCTCCGTTCGGTGGCTATCGTTTTGCTAGACATATAGCTTCCTCTATTGCTCCGCGATAAGTAAGTATCGACACTTTGGCGGCCAAATCTAGGGAAGAAAAGACTCGTCGGGCTGGGGTTATATTCAAATTGGCTGCTGTCAGGTCTCAGTCGCGTACCGGCCTCACGAATACCCATTCCGGCCATCTCGAGAGCTAAGACGCCAAAGGGATCCGGATCCTCTAGGTCAGGGACTCCAAACGCTGGAGATGGGCCCGCTGTACTCGGAGATTCGATCGTCGCATCTCCAGGTGCCGGATGAGAAGAAAGATGTTCGACAAGCGCTGTATCATAGTCGGTCCTCCCTTCAGCAGCCTTGAGAACCTCCGTGAGGGATCGTGTCTGAGGTAGACTCTGGTTAATATCGCCAGCAAGTATTTTAGCAACGTTTAGTTTCATCCCATAAAACCTCTCGTTTTCATCAGCCCGCTCGTTTACGACTATGCCGTCCAACTTGACATCCGCAGCCTGCCCCTTTGCTTTTATGTACACCATTGCTCTATCACTCAGATCGGCCCAGGTAGCATCATTCTCAAGCAAGCCTAAAGCCACGAGAGGACCAGCTGTGAGGCTAACATCGGTGCCGAGCGTTGTTCGAGATCTCGCAAGCGCCTCGAGTACGGTGAAGTTGTTGATTACAAGGATGCAGTCGTAGACATCGGCCCCAAAGACGAAGCGTAAGCTAGCCGTCTGAAGCATCAGACCAGATGGAGGGGACCATGTTCCATCTGTTTTGCGCGCGATCAAGACGCCGCTACCTCCGGATCCAGAAGCCCATATTCCAGATCGTATTGTGGTGAAGACCGCGAGCCCGACTGCATTTTGTATTATCCTTGGAGGAATCTTTTTCAAGTATTTATGCGACGAGAGATGGCTCGAATAGGTTGACGGACTTCCCGGTCGGTCGTCTTGGGTTGAAAAGCCATCGCCTATAATAGGACATTAGTTTATTTATGAGTTGTAAACAGCGCAAGTAAGCACATACTACAGAATGATTTTAAGATACGAGCGGCCTTTTCACATTCTTTATCCAAGGTCGCTGGCAAGAAATTATCTCTACTCAGTCTCGATGTGCTAAGGCGATTAACAGGGGAGGGGATCTTGTCGGCCCACCCCCGGACGATGTCGACACTGTTCTTGCGGGTGTGGGAATTTGTATTGGTATTATTATTGTTATTGGCATTGACGTTGGCGCTCACACTCGACCTGCTGCGATCCCACGGGAGGAGCGCGGAAACCCGCTGCATGCTGGCTGCAAACTGGGAAGCACGGATCGTCAACCTTCCGGAGTGCAGGTATTCCTAGAGCAAAAGGTCTTCTTATTTGTGTGAACAAAACTACAAGCAAAGCAAATCAGATTAGGGATGAAAGAAAAAAAATAGTTGGATCTGCTTGTTGGGCAGGCAACTTGGCCAACATCAACATTGAAGAAGAAGAAGGGAGAGATGGAACCAATGGCTCGGGTCTGGATCTCTCTAACGTGGAGGAGGGGGGTTGAGATTAGGATTAGGATGGGAATTGGGATTGGGAAGAACTGACGACAACTCGGGCAACGGTTAGCAGTTTGCTCGTAGGCTGGTAGGATAGGTAGGATAGGATGTATGTGTGTTAGATACATAGGGTCGATTCAGTAGGTAGCGTAGCAGGCCGGGCGGGCCAGAGCGAAGTGGCTGCAGGACAAAAAAGTGACGTTTTGACTGGGTTTGACTGAGTTTGACTGGGTATTACTGGGTAACTTAACCCCAAGCCGGCTTAAGATGCATGCGTAAATGCATGTTTAGTGGAGCCAAGGTCAGGCAGGCAAGGTAAACAGGCAGGGTAATACAAGACAAGGGCCAGGGATAAGAAAGAGAAACCTTGGGGGCGCTATTCTAAATTAGGTCACTTAGCGATGGCGGGGAGGGTTTATGGTTTATTGGTTTATTGGGTGAAGGGGAATGGGGGGGAGGGATTCCGTACTGCCGGCTGTTTAAATGAATGAATGAATTCAGGAACAACCTCAAACAACAAATTAATTCAGGTACCAGTGGCTTTCTAAACACTACCTATTATCAAACTACGACTACTGTACCCGCCAAGCAGGAACAGAACCGGCTGCTTGTTTAGTGGATAGGTGTTCCCTACCAAAGGAGGGAAATAAGATAGGCGAGGTTACGGTGGCTGCTCGTGCACTCATTCACAAACCGAAAAGGAGACGGTGGGTGAGATAGGCCGAAATCCTGAATCATGTTCATCGATATACAGGCATTATCATAGAAGAGACTCTACCAACCATTACATGGTGAAAGCTTTTCTCATCTTAGACAAATGTTAATATCTTGATAATCCTAATAATAAACGTGGCTGCTAAACTTTATACCCAGGCATGTCATAATTATCGTGAATTACCATAATTGCTTTCCTTACTTCGTTCACTTATAACAACATGGCTTCAAGAAAGAAACCCAAAAATGAAACAAACAAAGCTGTGATATAAATGAGGTCCTGACGGATAATCTAATAATAATTTTAAATATATAAGTAGGATCTACTATCTACATACTTATACGTCCCAACTTCATATAAAAATTAAGGATCATGCTACGCATCCAATAATGTTCTTTGGGACTCGGGATCTCAAAAGTCGATCGACATGGAAACCCCGGTTAGACTGAAAAAAATCTAGCTCTCCACACTAGCATTAAAGCCTCCATTGCTTTTTTCTTATTATCTTTTCTTTTAGGAGCTAGGGACTTCGTTCTAGGCTGAGCTGGCGAATCCTCCACCACAACTTTAGTCCTTCAGAACTTTATGTTCAGGTAGGAGTACGTATGTATGAAAATTTCCCATGGCGTCTCTGCTGGCTGGAACGTTTGTAAACTCGCCCAAAAAGCATCTTTTTAGGAATCATGGCCAAGGGACATAAATGTCCCTGCCAAGCCAGCCCCAGACACCCTGACACATGGGCGCTTGCAGCAATACAGCCCGCACTGATCACGAGCACGACATGAACTGATCTGCTTTACACGGCGCCCGTTGTGGCGGAAAACCCAAGTCTGATGTTGACCCATGAGACGATAATTATGATCTCGTGAACGAAGAATGGCCGGATGACATTGATGTCTTCACAATTATTGCATACTATCGATGCTAATCCATTAACTTTGAGGATATACAAATAGCCATGTTATTAGTGTAAAAAGCTGACGAGAACTTGTTGCGTATCTAATGTACGAAAGCACGACGTACGGGAACTAGTGTAGGAGTTGTCTCGCAATATATTTTAATCAACCAAAATTCCTAGGACCTCTGACCTGCAGTGTACAACGCCAAGAAGTAATATATTCGCGGCTGTCAAGTAAGTACCTATGTAGGTATGTACTATAATGCTATATCATAGCTTAGCTTTGCATTTAAAAGAGTTACCATTTCCTTCATCTGACCGCAGCTGCGCAGTTCGAGGTTGTATATTGTTATATTGTTATATTGTCATTACGATGATGATCCATCATGTGCCATCGAACACATCTGTTGATGGTTACGATGGGGATCCTTTTTCGTCCCTCTTCGTCTTAGGGCGACCCATTACATTACTCGCGTGATACGAGGCCATATTTGCACAGCCTACATAATGTACGCAAGTACCTAAATTACTGCTTTTGATCCACATATCTCATGGATCTCACTTACATTACAGATTTCTTCCCAAGCCGTTGGAAAACTTTCTCTCCGACTGAAGACAAGGCTACCCCAGCTAGCCCAGCCAAACTATGGACGGACACCATCATTGGCGGTGCAACAACATGATGGATCTTTACTACGTAGTAGGCAAGAAACCAAAAATGAGGTTACGTACCATAAAGTCAAATCTCCGAAATGAATAGTCATTACAATGTGGCTGCCTTGACCGCAAGATCGGGAATCTGCTGTTTGTTATCTCAATCTCACCGTTCCGTCAAAAGCTGAGGTTCCCGAGGTCCGTGAAATAAAAATTCCCGGCTGAGCCGCGGCCCCCTCCAATTCGCATTCCTGTACGTAGTAAGCGCAGCGATTGCGAACCCATCCCGCCTGCTAGCTAATTGCTAGCCTGCAGGAGTCTTAATTATGGTCTTAGGGCTGTTGGTTCTGGACCCCGAAGGTGTGGGAACACCAGCGTGCGTTCGCGGCGTCTCTCAAATAGATCAATTAGGTACGGCTAACCGTTTGACTGAAAAGGGCCTAGGGACGGCGGTATCAAAGACGACTAAGCAAAACTTGCACACTGTGGATTGCCTACCTTACGTACATAAAAACGTACGTCATTGCTTACCGGCAGGCTCTGTAGCCTTACAACTTCACATATCAACCACCACCACCTAAGCCAGGTTACTCCTTAGAATGCTCGTGATTCTATATTGAACACGATCTCGCGGCGACTAAGACTCAAGGAACGCTTCCCTGGCAGAGGAATTATCCAAGGCAGTAGCAGCAATAGCAACAGAGGTAGAAACAAGAGAAGACCCGCTCATACGAGCCCCAGCGAAATAACGGCCGGTCGTTGATGAAACATATATATTTAGAAACTACCTACGTCAACAGTATATGTGAGCTTATAAACCCCCCTTTTTTTAATCTGGTTGGACACTATAATAGAACGACTGTTAAGTGGGAAGCCGGGGCAGCGATTGTAACAATCCGAGGTGAAATCTGCGTTCGGCGATCTTAAGATGTAAACAACAAACTGCAAACCCCTGATTCCTTGTAGCCTCTTGATCGTCGACAAACAATTGGAAAGCTAAATTAAGTTTGTAAATATCCCTATATTTACTTTACCAGCTAAGTACTGGAATAGGACAAGTCAACCCCTGGGATCCATCACCCCTTTATATGTATACGTGAAAACTTATTGCTGATATTGACAAGGACAACGTGGCTATACTATAATTCCGAAGAGGCGGGTTGGGAGATAAGGTAGGACATGACGTAGTTTAACGGGTAATTATGAGATACAGCTCATAGATAGGTATTGCAAGGCAATAGCTGTATAGATTGACCATCCTCAATAAATTTGGTGTTTGAGAGAATTGTTCAAGCTAACAGGTCGTGTCCGATCTAACTCGATGATGAGGTTGGGTGTTGCAGACAATGGATATCCTATTCCTAAAAGTCCACTCGAATGTTCAGTGAACAAACTATAGTTATCGTGATTATTGTCATGTTTCGGAAAAGACCATGAGAAACATCACTCAAAAACCAATCAAGTGAAAAAGATATCAAGATCTTGCAAACTGAAGTGTATCAATGTAATCATTCTAATTCAAGCTCATCGTCAGTCTAGCAATACGATACAATCTGCGTATTCCTCCTTTAGCCCCCCCAACCCCCCGTTTCGCGTATCCATCATAAACTTCATCTCAAACATTACCCAGAAAAATATAAAAATTCGTTTGTCATATGCTCCATAAGTCGCCCCATTCGCTAAAGTTGAATTAATGGGACATTATTCGTAAATAAACCCGGTTCTCTATCCCGAAGCAGCAATTTGGCAACAACAAGGCCTTGTATAGCAGGGTTCGAAAGAGAAAAAAAACGCCGGGGTAATTATTGCACTTGTAGAAAAATAATCGCAATGCGTGGTCCTCTATATATGCCCACAACCCCCCTTTCCGTGAAGAGAGCGAGATAGGTTGAAGAAGGACTCAGAAGGAAGAAGAAAAAGAGTGGTGTCGTGGCTCATGCTTGATTCGCTTTTCTATCCTCCGCCCCTTAGGTCGCGATGATGTTGGTCACGGCTGAACCTGGAACCTCATGCCCCGTTCGACGCCCGTTACCACCCGACCCGGTAATGCAAGAGCTTCGTGTTGATACAAGTTGAATCAAGAAACGTTTCTCATAACGAAGTGACCATTTTTACGGCATAGCAGCTCCCCCCCTTGTACTGCCATCTGGGCCGTTCAATACGTCTGCTGCGTCAGGTCGTTCCCGGGATACCCGCCCCCGAAGAGGACGTACCGCTCAAAGGGAAGACAATTGATAGTCTTCCGTGAGCTCCTCACCCACTTTGGACGAGGGACCTCCTCCCAGTCCTCATTGGTCAGGGGGTAGAAGTTATACGCCTCGTGTGAGGGCAGGTCGGTATGCTCGCACTCGAAGATGCCTTCGAGGTGCAAGCGTTCAAGCTTGGGCAGCTTCGCGCGGAGCCCCGTGAACAGCGACTTGAACGTCCCCTCGTATAGGTGCACTCCTCCCAGCGAGACCTCGAACGGCTTAGCGAGCCCGCGGCCGCCGAGACGCAGACGCTGCAGGGTGCCGCCGTGTCGCGCGAGGAAGTCCTTGAGGTCGTCCTCCTCGCAAGAGACGCCTTCCAGCGTCAAGTCGGTGAGATTCCGGAAGGTGAAATCCCAGAACAGCTCCCGGAAGGACAAGGCGAACTTGGAGTTCTCGCTGGAGTAGGGGTGGAACGCGAGCTTCAGCTTCCGCAGCTTCTTGGCCAGTTGCAGGATGCGACCGAGTCCGTTCACTGCCCTGAAGGCTGATCCGGGACCCTGGAGCCCGGACGGATCGAGCGTTAGGTCAAGGGTGTCCAGGCTGTCGAACGACTGAGCATGCGTATACCAGTGTGTGCGGTGGCCCGGCAAGCGGAAGATCTCGAGCGGGAGTCGATCGATCTTAAAAGTGGATAAAGGAATGCCGTGCAGTGCGAATATGATAGCATCTAAATTGCTGTACGTCTGAGGTCGATCCAATTTCCTGCAACTCGGGTAGTCGAAGACATATTTGAGTAGGTCACTCTGCAGAGGACATTGCGTAAATGTGATCTCAAGATCCTTGAGATTCGGAAGTGCTGAACACGCCTCTCTGAGATCGTCAGCCCTCAGATGCAATGGACCGACGGACGCCCGTCCTTTTTCGATCCTGTGGAATTCCTGCTTGGCCGCTCCCATAACCTCACTGCGCTCATCCGGGGGCGTCACAAAGTGCTGGAACCTATGGAACCACGTAAGCAAGGTCCCGTCTTGCCCGACGAAGAGAATTTGGATTCAATATCGCGTTCTGATATAGGAGCATGGATGATTCCCAATATTCATATAAACGATAATATAAGATATCCGGAGGATGGGCTAGATGAATATAATGGCTTGAAAATAGTGTTATAAAACGCCAAAAGGCACTTACCATGAAGTACTCCATGCATCGTAATAAGAAAGCTCTCCAAGAAATATGCAAATGGACGTAATACTCCCTCTCAAACGCTCGTGAAGGGCGATCGAATGTAGTCGTTCGATATCGTTTCTCCAACTAACAGCGGTGAAGCCGGGTGATAGCAAGTATTCGTAGCCTACATCTGCCAGCATGCGAGTGACCTCTCGAAGGTTTCTGACTGACTCGGGATCGCAATGAGAGAAGATGAGCCTCAGAAGTTCTACTGGCAGGATATCCATAGAGAGCGTATAGGTAGTAGGTCAGGCTGTTGTCATGAAAATTTTTCCAGATGAAAGAGAAGAATAAAAAAAAGAGGTAGAGGTTAAAAATGCCCGGACAGTTGTACGTCGACGTGAGATTCGATATGTATGAAGACCTAACTCCGCCAGTTCAGAGAGTACGGAAAATGAACAAAACGCCGTAACAGACTAGATCATAGCCGAGATTTCAAAAGAATGAAAATCCAAGTCCTCCTAAGCGTTCCCGAGGATTTTTTCTACTTGGAAATGGCGGTTAGTAAATAGGGTAGCGAGCACGGTCGAAGCCCGTCCTCAACGAAATGGCGGAATGTTGTATGTTTGGTGCATCTCTCTGCAACAAGCCTTTCCGGTTCTAGGACAAAGGAAAAAACCGCACCAACTATCGGTGAGCATGAGACACACATATACAATGTACTAAATTTGAAAATAAATATTCTGACGGACAACAGCATGGACTAAAAAATTAAAAAATAGTGTCCAATACCCAAATGTTTCCTTGTGAATGGGTCCAGATCTGAGTACCTGCTTCGAGGGCTGAAAGGATTTAGCAAGGTGAGATGGCGGTAAAGCAAAACCCTTGTATGACTGTAAGAGATGCTGGGCTGCCTGGGTACGGTGAAGGGACAAGAACAGTTTGAGAAGACAAGGATTCTAACTGTGACTCTTGATAGTCCCAGTTCCTGCATTAGGCCTCAGGGAGTCGGATAGGCACCGTCCATTATTATCTTGGCGGACTGTATAATTCCGACGCCTTGATTCGTTTGTCAGCAACCCTAGCAGCCTGACTAGATTTAGCGGGTCGATACAGCTCAGCAGTGGCGTTTTTCTTCAGCGGTATTCGACAGCTGAGCTCTGAAGTGTCCCCTTGCATATCAAGTTTTTTTTGTGTGTTTTGTTTTTATTTCCTTCCAAAGACGGTGTCGATACGAAAACGATACATGAACCCCCAATATGATCGGGCACAATCTTAATTAAGTCTTGTCGGTGTGAAGCAAATAGGAGCCCGACTTTTCAAATCCCATCAGATCTCATCTGTGTATCTCGGTACTTCTTTTTTTCATCTGGGTAAAAAAAAACCAAAAAAAACCTACCCACTTTGTTTCCCTAATAATAAGAGCGTTGTGTCAAGGAGGCTCTTAATACTAAATATACAGCATAACAAATCCCGACGCCCCTAATCCTTGAGTCATAACTTATAGCCTGGCATGTCTGGCCTTGAATATAGCCACCTTGTCGTCGTAAAACAATATCTCACGTAAACGGAACCGTGCTGCTGACCCCACCAAGTTGCCTTCTTGCAACGAGTCCGCCTCTGACTCGGCGTCATCAGATACATCAGTCAAGTCATCCCCGCCGTCCACTTGACTAGCATTACTGTTGTCATCGTTCACATCGTCATCGTCTTCTTCCGTCTCTTCGTCAGCCTCGCTGCCACCATCTTCGTTGTCATCGTCTTCTTCGATCACGATCGCACCTTGATTGCCACCGAGCCCGCCATCTGGGCTGCCATTGCTAACATCACTTGGTCGGGTCTCTAGTATCTCAAAGCATTTGGTTGCTATACCTACGTAGCAAAGTTGAATTTCCGGTCGCAGTGTGATAATATCAACAAGTTGGAGTGCAAGCTCTTTAGGTTCGAAATTAGCTATGTGCTCCAGCATGTGGGGGATGTGTAGAGAACGAAGCTGTGGGACGTTTGGAAGTCGCTGGAGGAATGGATGCTGTAATATAATTTCCGTCAGTTTTTTTTATCATCCAACGGTGCGACTTACTCGAAGAATGTTTATGCTTACCCAGTCCTTGTAATCAAATGCCGCGGAAAGTTCCTTCAAATTCGGCATTCGTCCGCTTGTGATATACGAGACTATTTCACTATTAAGTACCCAGTTGGTCCAACGACGGCTCTCTCCTGATTCGTCTGAACTATCAAGAAGGAGTTTCTTGAGGCTTGATCGATGTCGCTTCATCGCACCTTTGAATATGTGGTCAAGTTTCACAGCCGGAAGCGGTGTGCGTCGTCGGTCTTGTAAGAAAAGGACCTCGAGGCTATTCGGTGCGAGGGTTTCTTTAATAAAACTGATGAGGGTACTTGAAGTAACATCGGTATGTATGTGTTTCAGTGCCAAGTGATATTGAGTAGGCGTGCCAGCGGGTGAACCATGAGTTGGAGGCGTAGGATGAAATTGTCTCTTTAGAGTTCTCCACAAGTGTTCAACGAACATACAGTCTATGATTGTGAGGCTCGTCAGAACACTCCAATCGATAGCCTTTGTGCAAACCTGTAGCGAGAGTGGTACTCGCTCAAGCTCTAAAGTTTCTAGTTGGAGTTTTCCATCCAGGCGTTTTCTTTCCGCACAGGATGAGGCCGCCGCGGCATCGCGTTGCCTGACTTCCGGAACCAAGACGTGCGGTACATGTGCGGGATTTGAGCCTGAACCAAACGCTTCGACGCCATTGAATTGAGATGCAGAGCTCTGTTCTTGAGGATCGGTTGATTCTCTCTCCTTGATCTTCGTGGACTTTCGACGTATGTCATATATTCTACCAACCAGTATTCCCATAACGCCTCCTAATCTCCCATCGCTAATTCTACTTTCGCCCGGCCATCGAGCATCATGATCGACTTGTTGCAGGCCGTAACTATCCCACGCCTGTGCAAAGTCGGCCACACGAGCTTTGTGAGAAATTCCGACCCGGAGTTCTCTGAGTCTAGATTTTGAACGCTCGATAAGCACTGACATCTCATCTAGGTAGGCAAGTTCATCGATGTCTAAAACCGTCAAGCTTTTCAGCGGCGGTAAGACACTGAAGGTAGGATACTCGACTTGACTCTCTGAGTACTTAATTGGTGGTGCTATAGATAGGTAATAATTAGGAGGTAAGGTATTGCCGACAGGAGTCATTGTGCTTCCTAGTGGGGGGGCGGCTAGGGGTGGTGGAGGAGGGGGTTGGATTGGACTGGAGATGGATGACGAGGCATCGGGCATTTCAGAGTTGTCATGCCATCGGATCCAGACCTTCTCGAGCTTGGATTCACCTTCAGGATAACAATCCTGAAGGGATGCGAGGGCCATGAATACTTCTGATAGAACACCGGTGGGCATATCCCACACAAATGTCTCCAGGTTCATCATTTTGCCGACAGCTATGGCGACTAGTGTTCCGAGCATCTTTCCGCTCTCCTTCGTAACCATGTATTCAGAAGTCCAGTCCTTAGGTCCGTTACCGAGCGAGAATTTACGCGTGTATTTTGCATATTGGTTGTCGGCAAGCCTCTCGGATGGCTTAACATATCCTAGAGAGCTCCCCCGCAACCACCTCGTCCTCTGAGCAAACTTGCTACCAAGGCATAAGGTTGATAGTCCGTACGTCAGCGCATCGACGTTTTTGCTGTCAGATGGGGGAACCGTGTCATCCGGCCAGACTATGTCGAAGCGAGCATAAATGTGAGGTATAGTAAGATAATAGAGAGTAGAATTCGTCAAGGCCAGAGAGGTCAAGTCATTAGTATGAGTAACCTAAAAGATACAGTGTTAGCATAGCTTCTGAAGCCTACAGCGGGGTATCTATAGCTTGCCTCCTTTACAATGAGTCGCAATATATCGACCGGGAGATCGAGGAGTTGCAAGGGTCTGGGCTTGGCCCCTATAGCTTCCCATTCGCGTCCCTTGCCTCTTAGGAGCTTTGATATGTTCGGGATAGCCGGTTCTCGCGCAGGAAGTTCAGAGGATGAAGATTCTGGTAGATATTGACCGTTCTCCTGCCGCGTTTGCCAATGCGAGACTAGCGACTCCTTCAAGTTGGAGTGGCTAGAATCGGTGCTGTTCGCCATGATGCTTCCTCGGTGATAATGCTCGCAGTGATTTGTGATGTCGCTCGATGCTAAAGGCGCCCTAAAACATCGGGTCGCATGCTGTCAAGATTGATAGGTGCTGCTGTCAATGATTGATACTGCGAAATTAGGGGTGTCATAAAATAGCTAAAGGCAATCTTATTGTGTCGCGCAGAATCGATGGTATTGAAATTGATAGTTTCCAGCTACCCAATAGGTAGTAGGCAGCAGTACGATAATTATGAGGAAAGGAATTGGTTGTATTAAAATAAGTAGTTATCGTCGTCCTAGACGATATAGACACAAACTAACTGCTGGGGTAAACGGATTGAACAAAGACGACAAGTAAATTAGTTGATAGAAAAGAACCAAAAGCGTAGCTTCAGTAATAGTGCATCGTAAGGCAAGGCAATGATTGATAAAAGGTATGAATGGATGTATGTATGTATTTCGTCAGTTAGAGAAATCTGGGTAAGGCTTGGGTCTGTGACTGGATCTGTTAACTTTTTGGATGTCTTTGGTAGAAATACGTAGAATTACATGCCTCTAATTGGACTGTTGCACGGGTAGGCACGGGGCACATGGCGCGTAAAACAATAAGGTTGACACCTTACTCAAAATGGGTTCGGCGGATGTCTCCTACCTTACAAGCTAGAGAAACAGCGCCCAGGGCACAGTTATTATCGATAAGCTATCTAATCTTGGGTTCTCATTTATGATAGGTAGGCACCTGGGCAGTCCCGAGGTCATAAACACGATTCGATGGCTTTCAATGTTGACTCATCACAGGTATAACTAGTAAGATTCTTTATTGCTACGTATATATTCCTAAAAAGGAA
Organism: Jackrogersella minutella; assembly: GCA_022578535.1. Lineage (NCBI taxonomy): Eukaryota > Fungi > Ascomycota > Sordariomycetes > Xylariales > Hypoxylaceae > Jackrogersella > Jackrogersella minutella. Next base: position 149,417 of record MU388188.1, read on the forward strand.
TAATACAGAACCATCTACAAATATGGAATGAGAATGAGAGATGCCTGATTACTCCCGCTTTTCGTCAATGTGAGGTAAGTGACTTTGATTATATAGCTTCCTTAGTGGGAGGTACCTCGGCTCTCATGGTAGTCTTAGTTTCAATCCCTTGACTTTGTAGAAAGGGATCTCATTGCTATTAATATCCATCCCACCTTGAGATAACAAATGTATAAAATGAAACATTGATTTTTTTAGGTATTTACGGTAGTTCTCACATGTCGGCAAGAAAAGCTTGATGTTGTACTGATTAGGCATTACTGCTTCCACATTGCTCTTCGATAAGGTCAACATGGATTTGACTGAAGTTGCAACCTGAGCCCCTCCAAGCCCCGCCTCTCCATAAATCCATAATCTACATACAAGACCCATGCACCTTAAAACTTGTACCTGCCCTCGACGTACATATTATTATCCTTTATTACAACAAAACTTCCTCCTTCTCCTCCTTATTATTCCTCGACTCCTCCCAACCTCTTTATTGTTAGCTATTTTACGCGTACAAGTCTATTCGGTCAAATCCCACGAACTGTATTCATCAGACCCTTTTCCTTTCTTGACGCGCCGAGCCCATAACCAGCCATTTTCAACGTTCTTGGTTCTGGTAGGTAGCGAGCTCTGTCTTCGTTGCCCCGCTCGACTGTTTTCGTTCCCTTAATAGTCGCGCGGTTTGTGCTGTGGCTAAATCAACCTACCTACTTCATGCGCCTTGTATTTTATATGCCTTTCCATGACTATAAGACTGCCTTGGTGACTGCCTAAAGATAGGTCTGCCTTAAGCCAAGGTCGGTTTCAATATTTGTCTCTGATTTAAGCTTTGACCAAACTCATTGTTGCCTTCCAACTTCTACTGTTCATCTGCAAATACTAACTCTGCGACATTCTAGATTACTAGGAGGTGCACAAGCAATATTTCTCCGCCGTCGCATATCGTGTCAACTCACATAACACCTGTCGCATCTATATTCCGATATTTGATCCGCGTTGGAAATCATGGCTGGATTCATGCAGGAACTGTGGGAGTCCATTTTCACTCCTGGAACTACACCGACACTCTTGGTCGCTACGAATGCTACCTTTGCATGCCTACAGCTCGTCCTGCTTCTCCTGTTGGTCGCAACATACAGTATTCATTTCGTTATACTGTCATTCTTGTGTTGTGGGCTCTGGTGGGCTATCAACTGGTTCGCGGCCGAATTGAAAGTTGCCCAGGTAAAGGAAGCGAAAGAGAAGGCACGTTCTGAACGAGCCGCTGCGGTGCAAAATTCAGGCGATAGTGACACCGAGGTAGAAGCTGCTTTCATCCCAAAGAGCAAGCCCACATCAGGAAGCACAGAGGTAGAAGTTACGGAACAGGCAAGAGACTTGAAGCTCCGAGCAGAACCATCATCCTCATCGGGAACGAAATCTAGCGTCAGCACGGAAGACGAATGGGAGAAAGTGTCCGAGAACGAGAATGAGAAAGACAAATGAACTAGAGGTTCACGAACAACAACGACTTACGTATATATGGTGTCAGGGATAGCATTTGCACGAGCGTTTTTATAGTCAGGTTGGGTCGGTGGCATAGATACCTGTTTCAGAGATTTGGAGTTCATACCACCACCGCATTGCATCTTGCTCTCTGTTTCTGGCCAACTTGGGGATGGGAAGAGATAGACTTATATGCTAAATTAAACCAATCATTGGTACGAAAATACAAGTTGAATTTGCCCTCACATGAATATGGTAAATGGTAATAGTGCGAATCTAATACTTTAGAGCTACTATCAGAGCATATATACTATATACTTTATAAATTCAAAAAGATCATTGGAACAATTCAACATTTCTGTCAACTTTCAATGTTGAATTCAGACTTGAGACGGGCTGGACGAGACAGTGTCAATCACGGATATGTGCAATACAGAGGTACAAAAGTACGTACCCACTAGCTTGAAAATAGTATATACATATATCACGTGATGGTATCTATCAAATAATCGATGGTCTTTAATTTTCACAACTTCGCCGTGTACCTAATCCAAGCAATCCAAGCTCTCTGCTAAACGCGACCACCTACCTCAAAGCTTCATATACCACACCACATCGTAACCTTTAAACACATTCGTTCAATCTCACGACACACTTAAAATTCAGCAACATGAAGCTCGTCAGGTAAGCTCAATCCGCATGCTATCGGCGCATAATTATGTGCTAAATCGACCATCCGAAAAGCTACATCTACGGTTCCGATGCTAATTGTAATGGTTTCTCAGGTTTTTGATGAAGTGCGCAAACGAGACGGTGACGATCGAACTCAAGAATGGTACGCGTAACACTATCTCCATTTAATCAATACAATTTAATTATGTGCAATATTCTAACAAAGCTGCTAATTTAGGCACCACCGTACACGGCACTATCACATCAGTCTCGCCGCTCATGAACACAGCCTTGCGAACGGTGAAGATGAACCACCGCGGCCAGGAGCCTATCTCCCTCGACACGATGAACATCCGTGGCTCTACCATCCGCTACTTCATCCTTCCCGACTCGCTTCCCTTAGATACCCTTCTCATCGACGACTCTGTGAAGCCCAAGAACAAGGCGCGTAAGGAAGCAGCAGATAGAGGTGGCCGTGGTGGACCGCGTGGTAGAGGCCGAGGACGAGGACGTGGCCGTGGACGAGGCAGACCCTAGGAGGGCGGTCGCCGCGGAAAGTAAGCCATTGGTTGAGATACCATCGCAGATCCACGCCCTTTGGAGATTACGGCTGGGGCTTTTTCTGCAGTTCAGGCAATAGGCAAATGTTGTGCTCGAGTACGGGGAGACAGTTAATGGTGGACATGACAACTTCGGCGTTGGGGGAAGGGGCAAACGAAAACCATGAAGAATGGCAAAAGCTGGTATGGCTCCTTTGCTTTACTGTTTCATATGACGAGCTAAAGGCTCACGAGAACAAATAAAGTCCGTTGACAACAACAACAAAAGATTCCACATGTTTATTCTACCCAGATCCTAATGATCTGCAGCCTCTCCCATCCGGCCTTCTTCCCACTAGACCCTACAGTCGCGACCTTCCACGCTCCCCCGAGGCCTCGAATCCTCTCCTTGACTTTCTCCGGCCCGTTTTGTTCGCAGAGCAGAATGTATGCGCACCCCTTGCTCGAGAGCACTTGGGGCAGACTCTTGATCAGTCTGTCCGTCGTCTCCATCCCGTCTTTCCCGCCCGCGTATGATAGCGACAGCATGTACGAGTCATCATCAAACGATGGCTTCGTGTCCATATGCGGTAGATCCGCCAATCCAGGCTGCTTTGGTAGTTCGGGCGTCGGGACGTACGGCGGGTTGAATATCAAGACGTCCACTAACTTGTCCTTCAGGGGCGCTACTAGGTCTCCTTGGAAAGCCCCGAGGAATCTACCACGTGTCGCGGCATTTTCCAATGCAGCCTTCTTCGCGGTCTCGCTCGTTGCTTGACATGCGTACCCGTTTACGTCGATGGCTGCGGTTAACACGTTCTGGGATCCGAAGAGGACCTGCGCCTGTGCGTTGACGAAGGCGATGACGACTCCTGAACCCGGTCCTATCTCCACCACCAACGGCACGTAGCCATCTCCAAAGCGGCTATGGAGAAATGATGTCTCGCTGGTGGATGAGAGTGTGTCTAGAAGTAGAAAAGAGTCTTCTGCCGGCTCGTATATCCTCTCGTACGCCACATGTGATGTATCAGGCGTGGGAAGCATCTCTTCTGCGTTGATGATCGAAGATATGTCAAGGAGACAGAATTAAGCCGAACTGTAAATTTTTTTAAAACACAAAAAGATATAGGCACGTGATATGACTGGCGCTACGTGATAGGAGAACGATGAGTACATTGAGTCTCGTTGGACGCTATCATCAATCCAAGCCACGGCTATTATTATGTCGAAAGTCACATAGGAGCAGGCGTCGCCGAATATTAATTATAGGCAATGGAGGTTTATTGAGCCATCGACGTTAGCAAATAGCACCATGTTTGATGCATATCCTCAAAGATACCATCCGAAGCCAACTTTACCCAATGGCCTTGAGACAGCATACTAGGCAAACAGTCTGGAAGATCTTTTCGAATCCGAAGCCTGTGTCCTCTCATTAGTTCCACACTTGCAGCTCCACAAATGGGACGAAGAACCCTAGGTATTGCCAATGATGATGCCTCTCCTCCCAATAGTCTCACATCATCGAAGCTCTCCTATTTTCTCCCGTTCCCTCTTCACATCACCGAGCACTCGCAGCCGGGATCCTGCTTGCTCGGCCCAGCACCCCATCGCCAGCGCTCCTTAATGTCTACGATCATGCGGATCTGGTGCTGGTCATAGTTCCCCGGCATGAGGCACCCCGGGCATGGGCCCTCGACGTAATATACGCGCGATGAAGGGCGCGCCACGCCGTCCCCGAAAGTCAGGCAGGTATCGAACCCCTGACCAGGGTAGCACGGCTGGTGGATGTGCAGCCAGTGGTGTCTGCAGCTGCGGCTACAGTAGTCTGTAAATTGTGAGCTATTATAAAAGAGATATCTAGAAGAATGGTCTTGGTGTTGTGTATACGGAAGAGGTAGGAATGGGTAGAGGGTTAGTGATAAAGGGGGTGTTAACACGGGAACGCCTGAGGAGAGTCATGTTGGATCGTGAGACAGAACCCATGTATTAAAGTTCCTAGGGTATGAAATATACAAATACAGGCTTCCAAGTTCATATGAAGGTAACAGGGACATGCGGATTCGGAAATATACATACGGGCTGTGGTGCACATTTTCGCTTCCTGAGCAGGGTCGATCCTTTATCTCGGCTTGGATTGTTTGTCAAGACGGATTTTGGAAGTGTTCCGTTTCTAGTAGGTTCGCGTTTGCGAAGTTTCTTTATGCGACTTTGGATTGAAGACGAAGGGTGGAAAGATGAGAGAAAGTGCAAGGTCGTTTCCATTTGCTTAGACTGAAGGTCTGAATCGCACCTACCATACACAAACACAGTCATCCAATGGGTTAGCCACTATCCCGCACCTGCCAATTTATGTTTGCTAAACTGTATAGTGTCAATTACCCAAGCACTCAGATCAGATGAACGGCCGTCGTATTAGGTATGTCCTTTAGGTAGGCAATGAAAGTCTAATACATAGTGAATAAATACTAGAACGAATAGCAGATGCAAGCATCTGATAACGGCATTGGGGTACAATCAACAAGAATAGATAACTGCAAATATTGTATTTGATAATCTTGGGATTGAGTCTTACGGCAATCTTCCGATTACCAAAGTATCCATGCGTGTCATATAGACTGCTCGACCCTGTCACAAAATCCAGGGGCATATGCCTCTGCCCCTGATAATCCAAGCATTGAATCATCTCTGTACATGGTTATGTCAACCAAATATATAACACTGCCACTGCTGTTGAGCTTGTGTTCCTCAAGTCTTTTTATCATTAGCACCGTTGCATATCTTTGTCAAGATCTCTTCAATCCTCGACGAAGCGTTTTCCAATGCGTCCAGGCGGCTTGTCAGATCCACAAGCTCGGATGATTCGCTCATGATGGCCCGTACCTGCTCCGTAAGCATCCCATATGGAGCTATTGAGTCTCTTCGACCCGGTGTCTTTGGCTGCGGCGCTTGTTGTTGGCTTGTATCACCATTGTCATGCTTCTTGCTCGACTCTACTAGCGTGGAACTCTGGTTCCGAGCAAACTGTCTTCGAATCATGTGATGCGTCAGCTCGTCGTCAACGGCAATGTCGTGTTCGACCGAGTCAGGTGGAGAAGTATCAAACACGGTCTGAATATCTCCATGGCTTGTTATTCTCCATTTCTCCCAAAACCAGCTTCGGCTACGACGTTTCTTGGGCAGCTGCTCCGTCGGGTAGCCCGCCAACTCCGTATCTGACCACAGAAGTCGTCTGTCGACCACAGCGATGAAGAGCAACACCGGTAAATTAATCGTTCTGACGGTTGCCACATGTATCTTGTGGAACCAGCGCGGGCTAACCACGAATCTCATTGGGACCAGAACGAATAAAGCAATAATGTTGAACGGAGGCTGGTATGCAAATATGGCATCGCTCTTTACACCTTCTAGAGTCAAGACCGCTTTTCGGAATTGAATCTCGGCGCTGGCGTTAGTGACGATGGTGCTAAAAGTATTTGACAGCATCGAAACCAGGATTGTGAGGAATAGCGTGTTGCCCAGAAACGCGAATGTGATCATCAGGATTGGCCCCAGAAACCAGTGAAATTCCGCCTATAGACAATGGTATTAGATGGGCATATGTAGGAGTCACAGTTCATTCACTCACAGAACGCGAAATGCCAGTGCCGTCCAAACCGAACCAAATCCATAACATCCACTTACTGATGGTTCTACTAATTATTAGTTTAGGAACGCTATATTTACTAGGAGCACTCACACAACATTGTGACGCCCTTCTGCCAGCCAAACCATAGACAGCAAGAACCCACAGAAACACCTAGCTCGTTGTCAGTCACACGAAATCTTGTAAGGTAACTGCTGCCAGCACTCGTAAGGACACCTACCAGGCTGCCAGGACCGTCAGTATAGTGAAGTCCGCCATCATCGACCGGAAAGATAAAAACACCAGATTGTCCGAGAGTAGGTTAAATGCCAGTCGGGGTATGAGTACAGGAGCTCCCATGGCAAGTACGTCGAGAGCTTGTTGGCCTGGTTCAATTTGACCTATTTTCCAGCCATAGATCCTCAGTATCAGATAGGCCCAATAGACTAAAGCGAACATGACATCTAGGAAAGACCAAAGATTCTGTGTGTACACGTTCCTAGTGCTCCAGTCAGCAAATAGATAACAGGGGGAAATCGAGGCAGGTCTACCATCCATGTGCTAAGATTGTTGCAAACTGATCTAGAACCCAACCGAACGCGTAAATCGAAAAAGCAAGCTCGGTGATGCTCAGATATTCCGGATTTCGCTCCAACATGAACAATAGGTATAGGATAAGGAGGATTATGAACTGGCTTATTTCTAATACATTCCTCGTACGAGGCACTATTAGACGGTACTGGTTCAGCAAAGGTGCCTCGTGTGGTTGATATAGTGATATGGGTTTCTGCTTGTATCTATCCGGTATCATATCCAACTAGGTACCATCGTCAGCAGAACCACTAAATCTCTCGGTAATATTCATCTATGAATTAATGCTGACACGGAAGAGGGGAAGTCATGGATAAAATAAAAATTGTCGTCACGTACTGCATTTACGTTAGCTTTGTGGACGAAAGTGGAATCTGAATGATAGATGATCATACGCACCGAAGGTAGAGGGTGTATAAATGACCTGTCCTATATAAATGGCGTTGACTCTGATATATGTAAGTACCATAGTAGGTGATCAAATGGATCGGCTTAACTCACACTTTCTGGCAGTGTGTCGAACTAAGAAAGTATTTACTGCCACATAAGATAGCCACTTCCAGTGCCGGCAACGTTCGGTTTTGGCTCCATGTAGGACCAAGGAAAGCCTCCTGACAAACTTCTTCGGGCGCGTTCTGAAACGGCCCAAAGCCAGCAACTAAGATGTTCGCCAGAAGGAGTAGTCCTTCGGAACCCGGGTTATCATCACCGAATCGTCTTAGGATACGAGTTGCTACTAGCTCGCAGAGGGTTGCTCGCGTGAAATGGACGTTTTGCTTGTTGGTCATATGCTCCTGTTCGTGGAGGAACTGAGACCTGTTTACAAGTAAACAGTAGACTAAACATAAATTAGAATTGCGTTCATTATAGAAGTGGACTTTGTGTGAGATGCTTGAGGTGTATATGTATGAGAGTTGCTGAATGGGTATATATACCAATGGATATATCATTCTGCTCATAAAGTTTATCTACCAATGGCCTCACAACCGATATATTTAGCCGAAGATCTGTTAACTGCTCAAGTGTAAGGTAGTCTTCGACTATGCTGACAACATCCCTTCGTATCCTGTGAATATTTGTATATACCGGCAAATGGGCGTGGGGATTCGAATTGCAACTAAATAGCGGCTCTGGTTCTGGAGAGTTGCTAAAAACATTGCGACTTAAAAGGGGCCCCTCCTCTGACTCCGGCAGCCGAACCGTCCGCCGACGAGCGTTGAACATTGTAAAGTTGCGAGAAACCACATTTATAGGAGGATTTGAAAAAACCAGCACTCAGTCTATCAGGGTTACAATTTATATTATAACCGTGGATGGCTTAACCCAATGAGCACACAGAGAACAACGTCAAACTTCTTAGCCAATGCCTATGATGTGCTCTTTGATGATGAAGAGATTGGCTCCTTAAAAGCGTTCCTTGACAATTGAATGGTCGTATGGATTGTTGTTGATGTGGCTTCTGATTGACGTGGTTAGATGTTGACGTAAGGAGGAATTTGAAGCTAAAAAAAAGTCCCTCGGTGTCTCGTATGATTGATTAGGTAGGTATTGTTCGTAAAGAATACGTAGGTATATTGAGAGCTCGCGAAAAATGTTTACGCTTAGGGTGGTATCTAGGCGTCTGGTGAAGATTCAAAAAAGAAAAAAGAAAAAAAGAAATCAAGCTAAGAACTTTGAGTATGCCTTAATTATATCTGTTTCATCTCTTGGATATTGCTCGTGGTTTTAAGTAGCCCCTTCCTACTTTCAGCAATCTAGATAAACCTACCTACATGTAGATCTAGTTTAAGTTGGCGACAGCTGCACATTGACGTCGATGGGACTTTTCTGCAATCTGCAGTTTCAAGCTCGACACATCCATGCATCCACTCTAATCATTTGACTGGGGGTTCCGTACCTACGTACCAGGTAGTTGCCAGCCCGTGCGCTGTACGACCCTGCCACCTTACATATGTATCCAGGGAGATAAGATAAGACTAATAATTTCTCCTCTATTTGGTAAAGTCGCGGGGATCTATCACCGCTAATTGTATATCGCCGACTTGGTCCCCAAACTTCAAATAATCAACAAAACCTATTCACTTGGTTCTCGGGGTCGGTCGCTGACTTCTCCAAGTCGCAACCATAATGGTATGGCCTTTCACTTCCGCCTCAAAGAAAGAGGATGAATCCTCGAGGCAGCCAGTCTCCTGGGACGAAAGTCTGAATGGAACTGATTGGCAACACTACAAAGACCCAAGAAATTGGGTCCCAACTTTGCTTGTGACAACAACCGTCCTTGCATCGTTGAAGATCTACCGTTCCTACCTGCGCCGCATACCTGGAGCTACCTATATACAACCGAGCTTCTTCAGGAAGAGAAGCGTCTTCGGCCGAGTTACAAGTGTCGGAGATGGAGATAACTTCCATATGTACCACACCCCAGGTGGTCGGCTGGCTGGTTGGGGCTGGCTGCGAAGAGTCCCGACCAAGAAGTCTGATTTAAAGAACAAGACGGTAGGCCAACCCTCACCCCGATAACCCTTGGCTGATGATTTCCCCGTAACTGACATCGATTTCTTTAGATTCCCATACGCCTAGCTGGCATCGACGCACCCGAAGGCGCTCACTTTGGACGACCCGCTCAACCATACTCGACGGATGCTTTGGCCTGGCTATCTAGTTACATACTTGGTCGACGAGTCCGGGCCAAAATCTATAAGCGTGACCAGTATGACCGTGTCGTCGCCACGGTCTTTGTGAGACGGTTTCTTATCCGCCGAGATGTTGGCCTGGAGATGATAAAGAGTGGTCTTGCTACAACATACGAGGCCAAGACTGGTGCTGAATTTGGTGGCCTCGAAGAGAAGTACAAGGCCGCCGAGATCAAAGCAAAGGCTAGAAAGCGAGGAATGTGGGGCGTTGAACCGCAGTTCTTTGAGAGTCCTCGAGACTATAAAACCCGAATGAGCTTGGAAGAGTCACCAAATAAATAACTTCGAATTACGAGATACGAATTACGACCTAAATACAGTAGTCTTTGCAAAGATAAATCATACCGCGTGTCGGTGTGAGAGAGACGGAGAGTCGACCTTGCCCATCTCCTCCACAGGATATCTATTATGATGCTCAGAAACCCCACCGAAATATACTGAAAGAGGATATAGCATTAGTTTAGGGTTAGCTATACATATTTGTCTAGCCGCTTAAATAGGAAACATATTGCTCCGCATGTGAGAGCGATCAGTCAAACCCGTCAAACTTTGTGACCCTTGTGCGGATCACTAAGTTTCTCCCTAGAATCTCTCGTGACTGGTAGCCGTTTCTATAACTTGTAGATTCAGATGTACTGAATCTTGGTTCGTTTGATGGGGAGTCTAGAACTATGATCACGTAGCCCCGGCTTTTTCTTAGGAGCACTGTTTTTTTCCACTTTGAATATGGTCCTGTGACGTTGGTGTATGGGTGAATCATGACATCTTATACGTATAAATACTGTATTGTCTCATCTATTACCGCCCTAGCTTTTTTTTGTACATATCTCTTTGGCAAACCGTAGTAGTTGCCTACATTGGATTTGGCATATTGAGCAATGGCAACAGACGATGTTGAAATGGCTGTGGTTACACTCGACAGATGTGATTCGTAATTATGATATTGAGGATATCGTCAAACTGTCAGATTTCAGAAACACGAGAAAAAGAAGCTCCTTGTAGAAAATCGGGCATCTTCCTGGTCCGGCGTAGTTGAATGGTGAGACTAGACCAGTCACAGACTTAAAGGTGAGATTCGCGGTTTCCCAGAATTCCCTTGGCTTTCAGGAACAACCCCTGTAAGCACCCAAAACTTACGTGGAACCCCTTGTTACTGCCCCCTTAAGACCACATGGAACGTGCATCTGCACCTGGGAAATCAACAAAAATTGCCACTACTGCAGGTGCAGACCCTCCCCAAGCCTTCCTTCCATCCGTTCCTCTTACTCTTCCATAATTCTTCTGTTGTGGCATGCTAGTTGCTCTTCTCACCGTCCGATTGTAGAGGTAGAAAACACCAAAAAATATTGTCACTCCTTTCCCCCCCCCGTTAAATCACCGGAACGGCATTCGAGGTGTGCGGTAATTTACGTATTCAGTTGCTGCGCCATTCTCTGCCCTTACGGCATTTCCACTTCTTCGACTATTTCTTTTTTTACTCTCTTTTTTGTTCCCTCGCTTCTTTTAGTCACTCGTTCGATCTCCCGAGCTATCCAATCACCACTTGTTCCTATGCCCCTGATCTGAGGACAGCATTATTCGGCAGGCCACGTCTCTGACAGCAACAAGTTCTGGGACAGTTAAGGGACACCAAGTGCGATCGTGTCGTCACCATCGTCCACGTCCACATCCGCTCATTTTATCTCAAAGGGGATTAATTCAACGTTCCCACTCCGCTCGTTTCCGAAGAATCGTCAGCAACACACCCAAAGAACAACTTGCTTGGCAAATTGGGCTAGTCCCTGTCGTGGCCAAGTGTGTACATTCCGGGTGCCTAACCAGACAGAAAAATCAAAGTAGGACGGACTAGCTTTCGAGGCTGGGATCTTGTTTTGTGTTGCCTCGCGGTAGAAAAGTATCACTTCGACTCACAAGTATTACTTAGTTGGCAACACACATCACTTTTAGGGTGATACAATCGACCGGCTGTCGCATCGTGCACAGGTATCGGATTAGAATTGGTTAGTGATAAGTCCCCTTTTCCCGATCTTGTCATTCGTCGATATTTCAGTTAGCGAGCGAAAACCAATACTATGTAAGGGTATCTTCGTATTATACTACGATGTACCGTTTGCTCGATTAATTTTTAACAGATAACGTCCCTTCCGTATTCTTGTTCCAATAATAAGCCCTGTCTTCATCTCATGTTTCGATCCAATCTTCTCTAAGCCTCGACTGATTTGGGCAAAAATTGGCGGAATCGTTTAAAAAGTTAAAGTAAATGAGCTAATAACCCTTAACAGCCTTAGGTACCCGAACAGGTACCACCCCACACCTGGAGGTGACAACGCACTCTAGGAGTCTAACCTAAGGGCAATTTGGGTAGTGCAGCTCCCCAGCCCATTCCAACGGTCAACACTAGCACCCGATCATTCAATTTCCCAAAATCTTGAAACTCGACAAGGCGACGCAATCTACCCGATCACGAATATAATAACAAACACCAATTCGAGATTGCGATTCTAATTGATATCACATATCACCCGTCTTTCCGAGTTTTATTCGCATCGGTTCATTCGTTTAGTTTTTTTCGGTTTCCCACGCCAGTTTCGCACGTCTCAGACCCGTTACTCTAAGATTAAGATCACACCAAAACAAGTCGCGACACCGTCTAACGTTCAACCCACACTATCTTGTCAGTCTTTAACTCTGTTGCCACGCGCGCTATATATCGATTTCCTCGAGGTTATGGACTCTGTTGGAAACTAGAGCGTTTGCGCAGTGTCGGAAGACTATCTTTCGTCAATAGTGGAACTCTAAATTAAACATCGTCGAGACCGGGGCGCATTATAATTTGCCTCGGTCACTGGTCGAAAAAAATAGCCATGAAGATATCCTTACGACAGAGTCGTGCTACTCGTAGCCGCCTCTCAATGCCGACGCCATGGCTTCTTACACTCGCCTCTCTTACGTCAATCTCTCAAGCTATCACCTTTAATTCAATATCTGACGCGAATCTCGATACAAGTCAACTGGGAAGGGTCGGAATAGCTGGCGACTTTAGTGGCATTTCCCTTTACCAATATGAAGGACAATCTGAGCAGCCCTTCAACACAAACGGATCGGGACAGCTCCTGACTCGCCTTCCGAATGGCTTGTTCGTCAGCCTTCTGGAAGCAGATGCATCCATCCAGACTATGTGCTTGTTCCAAGGACAGGTTATTCTAGGTGGTAACTTTACTAGCTTAGGTGGAGTACAATCGCCGGGAATCGCATCTTATGACCCCAATACCTCCAAGGTCACTCCTCTAGCTAATCTCTCAGGTCAAGTTAATAGCTTGTATTGTGATGATTCAGCTGGCAAGGTCTATGTTGGAGGTAGCTTCAGGGCGGCAGACTCGACTAATGCGATAACATGGCTCGCATCGAAAAGTTGGGCAAGCTTGCCATTTGCTGGTTTTAATGGACCTGTCAGCTCCATCGCGAAGGCACCCAGTGGGCATATCATCTTCGGCGGCAGCTTTACTGGCCTAGGAAACACAAGTGCACCGAGCACACCTGATGGCCAGGTTATCAATCTATCTACTGCGACTATCGAAGCTGATCAGGGCACATCAACGGCGGGTTTCAGTGACCCCAAAAACATCGTTTGTAAAACGGACGGGGTTGATGGCGCTGGCAATACGTGGCTCCTGCAAGACAACACCCCAGGAGCGTGGAGAGCTACCTTCAACTATGGGTTTGAACCCACTAAACTGCGACTCTGGAACACCCACCAGGACGGCCGAGGAACACGGACCTGGAGATTCACTGCGCAACCAATCAACGGAATCATGAACTTCACCTACATCGATCCGGCCACTAAGCAGAACTTGACGTGCACTAGCGAATGTCCCCTTAGCAACGACCCGTCAGTCAAGTTTCAGGATTTCCATTTTGTGAACACGATCGGAATGAACGCCTTCCGAATTGATGTATCTGCTTGGTACGGTAGTGGTGGTGGCTTAGATGGCATCCAATTATTACAAGATGATATCTTCGCCTTCGCCATCAACGATTTCAATGAGCCAAGCTGTGCCAACACGTCGACGCCCTCGGAAGCGACAACAACAGGTCCCTGGAATGTTACTGCGTCAGGTCAGAGTAGCTCTCAATATCTGTCGGCTCAATTATCGAAACCTGTTGCCTCTGATGCTGCCTCTGTCGTATTTTACCCAGATATCAGGGAGTCGGGCGATTACATCATTAAGTTGTATACTCCTGGTTGTCTCCAAGACAACACCTGTTCGCAACGTGGTCAAATCAGTGTATCAGGGACATTGACGTCTGCAGGCGCCAACCGAACATTGGACCCCAGGATCTTGTACCAGACTAACGAGTTTGACAAATACGACCAACTTCAAATAGGGTCTGTCGATGCTAGCTCGAGTTCCTTTAGACCTAGTATTACCATGACACCTGTTCCCGGTCAAGCACAATCTATACCTGGTAATAACTTCGTTATGGTCGCTCAAAGGGTCGGGTTTGAGATGATTAACTCTACAGGCGGCTTAAATGGGCTATTTGAATATGATCCGAGTCGTGCCACGGTTGATACCTCTGATTTCTCGAGCTCTGCTTTCATCAAGCTTGGCTCCTCATTCTCGAATACCTCTGCGGTAACCTCGCTAGTGGCTACCAATGACAGAACCTTTGTTGGTGGCAATTTCACCTCTAACGATGTGCGCAATATTGTTGCCGTCGATAACAACGGCCAGACTCTCGCTCTCGACGGTGGTCTGAACGGCGAAGTCTTGTCGATGTATTTGAGCGATAATCAACTGTTCGTTGGTGGAAGGTTCAACAACACCCGGCAGGGGTCCACGGCGGGATTATCCAACATCGCCCGTTTTGATAGTACAATTAATCAATGGGCAGCCCTTGGAGCCGGTGTGGATGGGACCGTGATAAGCATTGTACCGACAACATTGAATCTGAGCAGCAGCACAACAGAAGACGTTATCACATTGACCGGAGACTTTACACACTTATTACCATTTGGCAATAACGCAGCTGTCGAGGTGACTGGGTTTGCAGTTTGGGTCAAGTCACAAAGCAACTGGTTACAGAACTTAAACACGACAACTCCACTTGTGGACGGTGTATTCTCGACGTCACTTGCAGTATCGGACAACGAAACATTCTACGCTGGTTCGATATCTTCCGAGCTTCTCCGAGCATACGGTGCCGTGACCTTGTCTAATGGATTTGATAATTTCCCTATCAATATCCACCCCCCAACCGATGTCTCCAACAGCTCTTCAACTGGCCTTTCTAAACGTGAGAGTTTGCTGAACAGCACCGAGACTGTCGCTGGTGTTGTTGCCGGGGTATTCTACGAAAGTGATGGGAAGAACATCACTGTCCTCGGTGGTCATTTTGTTGCGAACGCGTCCAATGGATCGACCATTTATAACCTAGCCTTTATTGACGGTGCAGATTCCAACACTGTGACAGGTTTGGGCACGGAAATTTCGCAGGATTCGGTATTCTTATCACTCGACGTTCAAGGCGACAATTTGTTTGCCGGTGGGCGAGTCAATGGCACGGCTCGAGGATCCGTTGTCAATGGTCTCATTTCCTACAGCCTTGCGTCAAAATCATTTAACACCCAACCACCGGCTCTGGACGGCACCGATGTGATTGTCTCTTCAGTCAACGTCAGACCAAAAAGTGGAGACGTCTACGTCGGCGGCTCCTTCGACAAGGCTGGATCACTTCCTTGCCCTAGTGTTTGTCTTTTCAGTACTGGGAGCAATCAGTGGAATCGACCCGGCTTCGAGCTGGGAGGTGCCGTTAACTGTATGATGTGGTCCAGTAATTCGGTTCTACTCGCGGGCGGCAACCTAACAATAAACAACACAGCGGCATACTTGGCGTCCTATGATGCATCTGGTTCCCACTGGAGTACGTTTTCAGGTGCTTCGGCTCTTCCAGGCCCTGTCAACGCCTTGACTGCCGCAAGCAGCGATGGAGGTCAGGTCTGGGTTTCTGGCAATGAATCTAATGGTTCGACATATGTGATGAAGTATGACGGCTCATCTTGGAAATCTGCGGGTATCGCGTTGGACCAAAGTACCGTGATCAGCAGTCTGCAAATGTTCACAATAACTGAATCACACGACTCGTCAGATCTCATCGCTTCTGACCAGGTTCTTTTAATGACAGGGTCTATCGGGATTCCAGGATTTGGTACAGCGTCGAGCGCAATCTTCAACGGCACGACCATCCAACCCTATGCATTGACTTCAAATGACGACGGCACGGCTGGATCAATCTCCCGGATTTTCGTCCAAAACGAGAACTTCTTCACCCCTACAAGTAGGTTTGCCCCCTAGACCTCCACATGACAACGTGCTAATTATCCTACTAGGTGGTGGTATGCCACTCGTGTTTGTTGCTCTCATCGGATTGGCCATCTCCCTGGGTCTCATGGTGCTCATCGTCCTGGCTGGCCTTGCGTTAGACCGATACCGCAAGAAGCGTGAAGGTTATATCCCAGCGCCGACATCCATGTTCGATCGCGGTAGTGGCATGCAAAGGATACCACCTCATGAGCTACTTCAATCATTAAACCAAGGTAGACCTGGGGTTCCCCAAGTGTGAGCAATGATCCCCGACACGGTTACTTTGATACCATGAAGTCCTGGCAACCGAGTCCTGGAAAAAGATCATATTTATTTAGTACGGACCTTTCACTGGATGAGTCTAGTGTTTCAGAAAATAACAAATATAGTCCTTGATGCCTGCGGAAAGTCAGGACATCAATATTTTACCGAAGATACCCAACCGACAGGTCAACCTGTCGAAGCCAAGAAGCAAGAGAATTGGGGAGGATACAAAGAAAGGGAAACATCCGCCGAGGATTGTGGCTAATCCTTGGCGTTTTCACGAGTTACGACCGCGCCAACAAACTTAATGTTTACATGTCTAGTTTTTTTCACCATCCCATGTATTATTAGCCCTTCATTACCGTCCTTTGTACATTTCAGAATAGCCTCGCAGTCTCGTCCCCCGGCTGCTGATGGGGTTGGTGTTGTCGTTGCAAGTCGAAGGCACGACGGATTGGTGGCATTGTGATAGGAGAGGGTGACGATATTCAATGTGGAAGTTCTGGTTGAGTAGCAGAGCATACCGACAGATATTTGAAAAAGGATGGAATCAGTGGAGTTAGCTTGGAGTTTAGCAGCCATCTACGCCAGGTTGGCAATAGCTACGTAGTTAATCTACGGAGTAACTGCTGAGCTACTAGGTCTGTTCGTGACCATCTGCTTCGCCCATATCTTTCGATATCAAAAAATAACTATCATGATTTGATATCATCACCTTCTGTTCCACTTTTTATCGCAATTGCTCATCTTCACGGTAGGCAAATGGTGACCTAAGTGCTTATGTTGAAAATGAAGAATGAAATTAAGGGGCTTTGTTACTCTGAATACCTCCATTGAATGTTAGAATATCATTTTATGTATGTAGGCAGCTAAATCGTTATAGCAAGGTTTTACCGACAATCCTGCCCACTCAGCACTGTCCTGGACTAGCGTAGCCATGCTAATTTGCCACGACCCACTCAAAACTGTGTAGACTAGTGGGCACATGCAGAAAGTTGCAAGTGGCTCTAGCTTCCAAAGTCACGCATTTCGTTATCGGTTGAATCATTAACTTTCTCAGAGCCTCATCAGCGCATGAAATCTCGTCCACCTTCAACCAACCTTTCCTTTTCCCGCTTCCATCTAAGAAAGGTCAAGACTGCGTCCGACTGATTTTTTTCGAAATGTCAGACGCTGACTTCGAGACCATTAGAAAGCTCCAGGCTGAGCGGAACGCTGCTGCAGCTTCAAAAAAAGGTTCTCGCGGTCGCGATCCCAACAACCAACGATCCGAGAGTTCGACCAAGGCAAAGCTAACCGAATCTTTCGACACCGATCTTTACGACCGCGATGGAGATGAAAAATATGCCGGATACCTCACGTCTATTCCTGCCGGTGATGGGGAAGACGAGGAGATGGAAGATGTTGACAGTTCGCGTCGCTTAGTCGGCCAGTACACAGCAACACGTGCTCAGATCGACGAATTTGCACATGGCGCTGGAGTCGAAGAAGATGATCCCTTTGCAGGAAGAGGAGAAAACAGCACGAGAATCGCTGACCGCGAAACCGACTACCAGAAACGTCGCTTTGATCGCGTTCTTACTCCGACAAGAGCTGATGCCTTTAATCGTCAAGGGGGTGCCACTGAAGAAGGGGATACATATAGAGATGTTATGGAACGGAGAGAGATCGAGAGGGAAGAAGAACGCGTCAAGCGCGCTATTCAAGCAAGGAGCGAAGGGAAAGAAACCGAAGATGATCACCAAGCAACGCTCAAGAATGGAGACAAGGAAAACGCAGAAGCTGGATCCACTGAGGCGGTAACTGCTGGGCGGAAGCGCAAGAAGAGATGGGATGTTGCTTCCACAGCTGCGGACGAGCCTTCGTCGGAGCCAGCCGAAGGCAAGTCGAAGAGATCCAGATGGGACCAGGCGCCCTCACTCGCTACTCCTGATGCTGCTGACGGTGCTAAGAAAAGATCAAGATGGGATCAAGCACCATCTGCGACTCCTATAGGGAACAGCGGCCTAGTTACGCCGATGCACACATCCTCCCTTGGAGCTGGCGCTGCCAAAGCAGACTTGCCTGGTCCTGGTGGTATTCTTGGTGATGAAGAGTTGGACGCGTTGCTTCCCGGCGAAGAGCAAGGCTATAAAACCCTCGACCCGCCACCCGGGTATTCAACTGCGCATGCTCCCCTTCATAGGGTTGCGGCTACGCCGCTGCCATCGAACTACAATGGGTTCATGATGCAAGATCCGGAGAGCACAAGACTAGGAGGAAGCCAGATGCCTAAGGAGATCCCCGGCGTTGGAGAACTACAGTTCTTCAAGCAAGAAGATATGGCCTACTTTGGCAAGTTGGCGGATGGTTCCGACGAAAACAGCTTAAGCGTCGAAGAACTAAAAGAACGAAAGATCATGAGGCTTCTCCTAAAGATCAAGAATGGCACACCTCCCATGAGAAAGACCGCTCTCAGGCAACTCACGGACAATGCAAGGCAGTTCGGCGCTGGGCCTCTCTTCAACCAGATTCTCCCTCTTCTGATGGAGAAGACATTAGAGGACCAGGAACGCCATTTGCTCGTCAAAGTAATTGACCGTATCCTCTGGAAACTTGACGACCTTGTCCGCCCTTACGTCCATAAGATCCTAGTCGTCATTGAACCGCTCCTTATCGATCAAGATTACTATGCCAGAGTTGAGGGTCGAGAGATCATTTCGAACCTCAGTAAGGCCGCAGGTCTTGCAACAATGATTAGCACAATGAGGCCGGATATCGATCACGTCGACGAGTACGTCCGAAACACGACTGCCAGAGCCTTCGCAGTCGTAGCCTCGGCACTCGGCATCCCTGCCCTTTTACCCTTCCTACGTGCTGTATGCCGAAGCAAGAAATCATGGCAAGCTCGTCATACCGGTGTCAAGATTGTGCAACAAATTCCTATTCTCATGGGATGTGCTGTTCTGCCTCATCTCAAGGGACTCGTGGACTGTATAGGCCCAAACCTGAACGATGAACAAACGAAAGTACGGACAGTGACTAGTTTGGCCATTGCTGCTCTTGCTGAGGCTTCTAACCCTTATGGTATCGAAAGCTTCGATGATATTCTGAACCCTCTATGGACTGGTGCTAGGAAGCAGCGGGGCAAGGGTCTTGCTGGATTTCTCAAGGCCGTTGGCTATATCATTCCGCTTATGGATGAAGAATACGCCAACTATTATACCTCCCAGGTGATGGACATCCTGCTCCGTGAATTCTCGTCGCCGGACGAGGAGATGAAGAAGGTCGTGTTGAAAGTTGTCTCCCAATGCTCCGGCACTGAAGGTGTAACAGCTGGTTACCTCAAGGAGCATGTCCTTGACGAATTCTTCAAGAGTTTCTGGGTTCGGCGAATGGCTCTAGATAAGCGAAATTATCGACAAGTGGTATGTCAAATCCGTTTTAATTCATCATCTTATCTGTAAGTTGCTAACGTAAATGTAATAGGTCGAGACAACCGTTGATATCGGCCAAAAGGTTGGCGTCAGCGAGATCTTAGAGCGAATCGTCGGCAACCTCAAGGACGAGAGTGAGGCGTATCGCAAAATGACAGTCGAGACCGTCGAAAAGGTGGTTGCTAGCCTGGGGGCCGCAGATATTGGGGAGAGGCTAGAGGAGCGACTAATCGACGGCATTCTTCATTCCTTCCAGGAGCAAAGTGTCGAGGATATCATTATGCTCAACGGTTTCGGTACAGTGGTCAACGCCCTAGGCACGCGTTGTAAGCCGTATCTGCCCCAAATAGTATCAACTATTTTGTGGCGCCTGAACAACAAATCCGCAACGATTCGCCAGCAAGCTGCAGATCTTATCAGCAGGATCGCGATAGTCATGAAGCAGTGTGGCGAGGATGCACTTATGGGCAAGCTAGGTGTTGTGCTCTACGAATACCTAGGAGAAGAATATCCAGAGGTTCTGGGCTCAATTCTCTCGGCGCTCCGAAGCATCGTGACCGTCGTTGGTATCAGCCAAATGCAACCCCCTATCAAGGATCTACTACCTCGTCTTACCCCTATCTTACGAAACCGTCACGAAAAGGTGCAAGAAAACACAATCGATCTCGTCGGTCGAATTGCCGATCGTGGACCAGAAAGTGTAAATGCAAGGGAATGGATGCGAATCTGCTTCGAACTGTTGGACATGCTGAAGGCACACAAGAAGGGCATTCGAAGAGCAGCCAACAATACATTCGGTTTCATTGCCAAGGCAATCGGACCGCAAGATGTATTAGCCACATTACTCAACAACCTGCGAGTACAGGAACGACAGTCTCGAGTTTGCACAGCCGTTGCGATTGGTATCGTTGCAGAGACTTGCGCTCCCTTTACGGTTCTCCCTGCCTTGATGAACGAATATCGAGTCCCCGAGCTGAACGTCCAGAACGGTGTACTCAAGTCCTTGTCATTCCTTTTTGAGTACATTGGAGAAATGGCCAAGGATTACGTCTATGCGGTCACGCCGCTCCTCGAGGATGCCCTGATCGATCGTGATCAAGTGCATCGACAGACGGCTGCGTCTGTGGTCAAGCACATCGCTCTAGGAGTAGTCGGTCTAGGCTGTGAAGATGCCATGGTGCATCTTCTCAATCTTCTCTGGCCTAACCTATTCGAAACCAGTCCCCACGTCATCGACCGCATTGTAGAAGCGGTCGAGGCTATACGGATGGCCGTCGGGCCTGGTCTCGTGCTGAACTACGTATGGGCCGGCCTATTCCATCCTGCCCGCAAGGTGCGGCAGCCCTACTGGCGACTCTACAACGACGCGTACGTGCAGGCTGCCGATGCCATGGTGCCCTACTACCCAAACCTAAACGAGGACGGCATCGATAGGCATGAATTGGCGATTGTGCTATAAGTGGTGGCGGTTTTCCTTTGTTTAACAGCAGTAGCATTATTATTGGTTTATTGATTCGGGGACTCGGACTGGTGGTGTACAACACATGCTTAGGTAGATCAAAATAGGCAAATCCATTAATGAGAAGACTTCTTCGCAGTAAGTTTGCGATTTCAACAGAACATAACTGGGTAGTGTGATCGTGATGATTATGGCATTTGATAATAGGGCCTAGTACATCACCAGCAGTACGTAAAATTCTACTTCGATAAGCATACGAAGAATCCTATCCACAACTCATAAATGACGGTTGATAATACCCGAATACTAACGGACCAACACTAGAATGGGATGCCTTCCGCCCGGGTGCGAAAATGGGAGCCAAGGCCGGAACCAGGGCAATGAAGCCATCGCTATCAGAACCCACCACGAACAGCAAATACAGAGGCGGCTCCATAATCGTGACCGAACAGGCGGGTGATGCTTTGGATAGATAAGGTGACACTAAACAAACAAATTCTAGTCTCGAAACGAGTGGCATGACTATCATGTGTCATCTTATATATCTGAAGATTTTAATGTTACACCGACATAACCGTGCTACCAACCCTTCCATACGAACCACTATTACACCATGTCTCTTCAATGTTCTAGCTGATGTCGAAGGAGACGGGAGATACTCGGCAGTCCTTGATGTAGTTTGACCTGTTCGTTATTCTCCTGGGTTGCTTAGATTAAGAAACACCGTTTTGAAACGTGACAGGCAATCATTATGCTAACCAGCATGAGTGTTTGACAGCTAAGGGCTATGTAATGTATCGTACAGCACCGTACGCGGTAGCAATCGTACGATGTTCGCAAGTAGGGAAAGGTGCCTTTTTGGGGCGTTAAAGGATCGCTTTCCTCCGTGTCAGGACCCTTTTCGAAGGGGTTTCTAGAAAACTTCGCTTGGGGATGATCACAATTCACAACGGCGTTTTTTTTTTTCGTCAACTTTTTGATCTCGCGCCTTAAAAATTTCCCCTTCGAGATCTTCCTGTATTTCCCCAGGATTTTCGTTTGAGATTTTCCTAGGGGAAGGGGGGTGGTGCTGCTGAAGCACGCGACAGGTCCCTGTCGATCAACGGTAGTGCAAGGCTTATCATCTACTTCAAAAGGAAAAATGGGATGAAAGTCTTTTTTCTTCATCATTTTTTAGAGCCCTTTTTTTTTTCTTTTTTACCTTCAATCCGCAGCGCCTCTCCCGGATTCCGAGAATCCAGCGCTCTGGGACGGGACATGGGCTTGGTAACTTGTCTATCCCGCGAACGTATCTAGATCTACGGGCCGGGCGGTTTCGGACCCTTTGGTGTGTGTGTTATTTCGAACAGCCTCGTATGTAGAAGCGCGACGAGCGCGCGCACTGCCGCAGTGCGCATTCCCGTCTCTACTTACTACCTCGGACTCGCATTAGATCTACGATTACGTGATTCTTCCCCTTTTTCCCTTCCCGAGGCTTAGGCAAGGCTAGTAAGCGCCAAGATCTCTGGCTCTAGTTAAACCACCCCCTTTCCTTATCGAGGCAGCCAGACGTACGCGAGCGAATGATGACGGCAGAGGTAATACTTTTTGATATTGAGATTTTGGAACTCCGGAGAGAGAGAGCGTGTGAGAGAGGCGAACACAGTATCGATATGATTACATGATTACATGATGTAGTGTATACGATATCTCTTACGTTACCTCGAGCGGCGTATACCGCAGCAAGAGAGCAAAAGGTACCGGGCCTTCCATGCCATTGGATTGGAGAGGCTTCACGTGCGGTTGGATTATGTACAATAGGGAGGATCCGGCTCGGGGGTAGCGGTACTTGAGATACATAAATACATCACATAGCTAGATATATCTCTAGCGTAGGTACTCGGTATGCGACTCTGACCACGCACGCACGCAGTAGGGATCGGCAGTGGTGCATGAGCAGGTCAGCTCACACGGACAAGGAACCCCGGGTTTCTTCGAGGGACGGACAAGCCCCGTCCCGTCCACTCAAACGTAGAGGAACAGCGACTCGACTCCGTCGTGCGTGCATATGTTGAACAAGAGGCGGTGAGGTTAGGGGGGACCTGGGGCTGGGAGCCAGTAACATCGACGAGAACAAACAGTAGCGACGAAGAAACGATACCCCAAACGCATTATATGGTAACCTATTATAAAAGGAGTAACAAAAAGTCCACTTTCTACAATAGTATTATTATCTTATGTAGGCGGTAGTAATCGTAGGTTGTAGAGGATTCAATCAACCCAGCTAGCCTCTCCATCAAAGCAAGAATGGATGTAATTAGCGATATTTGATTGTGATTATATTGCTTAGCATAGAAAAAAAAAAGATTGTTAGATCGAAAGGGAGGTGTATACCGTATATGGTAGAATTGATAGGGGGGAAGATGAAAAAAGCTAGATACTAATATGGGAATTCTCCGAGACAAGACACGATAGGAAGTGAGGTTTATTAAATATCCAATCCATACATACTTTAGGTACATGAACGTTCACATCTAGATTGTATGTATAGGTACATATTCGGAAGATTGCGAAGATATATAGATTAAATATGTACATACATACATACGTACATACCTGTGCTGCTATGTAGGTATGTAATGTATGTATGTACTCCTGGAAAATAAAGAAGCAGACAGACTAATGGTATGAGAGGGAGATATTAAAGCATAGCTGCATAAGAAAGAGGCTGTAGTGGTAAGATTAGAGAGAAGATAAAAAGGGTTCAATGCGCAATAATTGCATTCCCATGGCTCCAGAAATGGCATTTGGCCAATACCCATTATAAAGATATGTAGGTACTTGACATTCTAATATGTTTGTATACTACGTTTATAGTAAACTGATGTATTAAGGGCTGGAAAGGGCAGCTATGATAACTTCTGAGTGTCCGAATTCTGCCGCATCTGTACATTCATATGCACATTCCGCTGTGGAGAAGAGGTACACATCTGCAAGTGCACATATGCGAATATACTACGATACCATAGTACGTGATTGATAAAGGAAGGGGGAGTGTATGGAGAGCCTTTAGCACATGAACCCCTGTCAATATTTAGGTAGTCTAGGAAGCTCCCTGTACATACCTGTATGGGTCGATGCTAGGATATTATCGAATCACAGACGAGCGCTGGATCTAAGCAGGAAAACCCTACTGCAAGGTGATGTCATTTTCGAGCTCGCTTGACCGCCCCCAAAGGCGATTCCCAACGACGGCCGTCAAAATTGCGCCAAAATTCGCAATTATTTTCTCCCCCCAGTCCAGCCCCTCTACATAATTCCTCTAGTAATAGATCCGACCACCGTCGAATGAGATGCCCGGTCTCCATTATTATCATTATTGTTTCTCCTAGACGACCGTTCTGGACTCAAAGATGGACACGCACTTAAGCACTTTGAGGTGCGACGCTTCCAGGGCCACGATTGAAGAAAGTCGAAAAAAGAGACCCACGGCCTTTCCAACATGGAACTGGTCCAATATATCGAGCCCGGCAGTGGGAGCACTTGAAACGTATGCTCCATGGGGAAGGAGGACGGCACCGCGGAAAAATGCTAAGCTGTGGAGGCCAATCATGCAAGACAGGTGCACTCAGTTACCTACCTAATGGTAAAATATCTCTCCCACCGGCAAGCCATCACAAGTGGCTGTATACTCACTGCCAAGGGACCCCCAGGACGCGTTGACAGACACGCTCGCAACGCTTGGCTATAAGCTTGGCCAAACTATTCCTCTTGGTATGTCCATTACGGCAAGTTTCTATTATCAATGGTATGTAAACATCTCGAAAACAAAGGTACCTATGTAAAACAAAGTCCCTTGAAGCTCAGTGCAAGTTACGGAACATCCATAACCTGCGTTTCAAGGAATCTATCTCATCTCATCCAGCTGGTCCAGGGTCTCTATGCACCCTGTAAGATAGGGTACACCCCAGTTCAACGGCATAATGCGGATTCGTCTAAGCCGCACTCTCCCTCTTTCTCTCTCTCGTCGCATGCATACATACCTAGTTGTTTATATAAACAGCAACACGCGCACGGCGTCCCCTTTGAATTCCAAGTGGCGAAAAAAAGGGGATCCCATGAATCCCAACAGCGCGCGTATTGCATCACAGACGACAAATCGTAGGGTGTCACTACATTTACCACAGTCGCGATATACAACCTTCGCAACAGGGTCAGATCAATCTGGAGAAACCAAACTATTAAACCCAGGATATGTATAACGAGTCCCGTTTCACGTACCCAATCACGCGGAGATGAACGGTGGTCCTCTACCAGCCAACACCCGTCTCCCCGCGGACCTTGTCGCACAAGAAGGACCCTGAAGATCACGACGTCCTGTACATGTGGTTGTACGATGCGAAGTCTTGGCCTTGAAATTCACAACCACTTGGCCAATGCTTTTATTTTTATGTCCTTGTCGTAGCCAACACTTCTCCTCTCAGTTCTTTTTTTCCATTGGCTAGATTCGCCGAATTGAAATGTTGGAATTGTTGCCAACCCCTGTCCTGGACCGACGTCATAAAGGCACTCAATCATCAACTGTGTCGTCATTGGGCGGAACAGCTTCGTCCAACGCTAGGTTGGCTCATTGGACCGGCTTCTTCGATCTCGAGACCAGCCTTCTCGCTAGCCAGCTAGCATACAACCCATCATCAATGCTAATTTGCAAGTGCCATATTGGTTTTATTCCACCCCTCTCTTCGCCTGGTCTCTCCCTGCCGCTTTTCCCCTTTCCTCTCCGCTCCGGCTCTACCCTTTCCGGCGCGATAACTTCTGCGCCCGAGTGGCACCCGACAGGGAGGATGGGGCAAAAAAATAAAAGAAAAAAAGAAGCAAACCTGCTTCATTGGTGTGTGGATGAGATGTCCCAGCTGTCGTCAGCGACACGTTTGTTACGTACTGCTTTCACCTTCGCCTATGAGATGAGAAGCGTACCCATTTCCCATCTAGTAGTCCTCCATCGAGGAACTTTCTTCTCGACAGATATTTCCGATCAACAGTTTCGTAAGGTTCCTTTCATTGCAACAGAATCGGTCCTTTCTCGTCCTATTCGCGAGTAAACCGTTGCAGTACGAAGAACCGCCGTCCTGGTTTGACCATTAAGCGTGTAACCAGTAAGTCAAAGTTGGAGGAACCTCTAGAAGCACATAACACGTACCACCGCCTCCGCTTGCGAGGTCTTTGAGCAAGAAACCCAGTCCACATCTCACAAAACGCCGAGCGAGTGCTTGATGTACCCAGGCATCGTTCACGTGGAAAGGTGCCATCAGGGTCTCCCCGCTACCTACGGAGTAGGAGGTAATGATCTTCGCACGCTTATTTGATGGCTGTGTAGCCATTATCAATTCCTCTCCCACGTTAAAGTCGCCTTTTCAATGACGAAGAGAATGGGACACAATTCAGGTTTTTTTATTTTGTCTGGTGCCTACATTTGCCATCGAGAGGATAAGATCTAAGATGGCTTGCTGAATAAGATTTCTATAAACAGCAGAGATTGCTGACGTCGTCGTCCTTCGTGTCAGCCGCGCTGTCCGTAATAGGTAGGCACGCTACCCTCTCCGGATTCTTCATGTGGAGCAACAACGGTCGCCGAGCCGATCTAGGAAGGGATCGCGGCTCTCCCGCCCCCTACCTCTTCCCCTTCTTGCCCTCTCTCCCTCCCCTCGCCAGAGAACAACCGCGACATGCAGGACCAGCGCAGTGTTGTGCGGACAAGCTTAATCTCATAGTCGAGATACCCGCCCCGGTATAGAGCTACAGTAGTATAGTAGAAAGCCGGCGGGGGGGTGGGAGAAAGATTGAGTATAGACAGGGCCAGCCAACGGGAAAGGTCAATAATGAATGATACGAGATTATTTTTTTTTCTTTCTAATGCAAATGACGCCTCACATTGGACCCGGGACACTAGTTAGATGGACAAGGCAGGTGAAGGGAAATTACTGGTTACCTACTTTGGTAGCTTGAAGATACGATTCCGGTTTCTTTATATCGAGCTTCGAGGTTAGGGAATTTCGGTATAGCCACCAGCAAGCAAAGCAAGCAAGCAAAGCAGCAAGCCCACACACACACATACGATTTAGCGGCGCACTAGAGTAGCGTCGCAGCATTAAGCGTGTTTCATGTTTTTTTTATTTTATTTATTATTATTTTTTGAAAAGGAAGGGAGGGGGATGGGGACTGGGATGAGGCGGGGGGGGAAGAGCCGCTGTCATGTCACCTGTAATCGTTACTGTACGTTTATGTGCATGTGGGAATTGTGTGCTAGCGTAGACGATGACGATCCGGGAAGGTTGTTGCAAGGGGTGGTGGACAAGGGGGGGGACGGGGGGGGGCCCTACACTAACTAAACAGGCATGTTTAAATGGTTCAAGGTTCTTTTTAACTACCGCCCTGGGTATAGCATTATAACGGATATAGGTACGTACCGAGCCTAGGTATGTATACTCACATCAACAGGCCAGTAAGATGTAATATTATCGGTCGAGAATGTGCAAAGAGGGCGACGCTACGATACGATACGATATCTCGCAGGAAGACGGGGGAAACCGAGAAGAGAAGGCGGCGAAGGTTGATGGTCTCTTATTTGTCGTTACCTTCGTAGCTTGTTCGTCGTTAGAAAGATTGGATGTTTTTGTCTGTCGATGTGTGCGGGTTGCGGATATGCATGTACCAGACGTGGTCGAATCCCGGTTTTTATTTATTTATTCTTATTTTAGTCTCGCCCTCTTTTGCTCTTAGTCGTGGTTTTATTTTTGAATTTGGTTGCCATTTCTAGGTAAGTCTCTCTCGTTCCATGACTAAGAAGGGTGGGAACCACAGAACGCGGCACTGCGAATGCGAAAGGATTCCTAATGCTCATAACGGTTCACCGACGGGCACGGCATTTTGGGTTACATACATAAATACGTGTGGGTGGATTTGCCGTTTTCTATGTAGAAAGAGAGGGAGGGAATTTGTCGTATGTGTGTATTCTGTCTTGTGTGTGTGTATGAGTATGGAGGTCTGTACAACGCACGAAATAGGTAGTACGATGGACCTTTTTCTCTCTCTCCTCTGTTTTGCCATTCCGTATATTCGACGAGTAAGAAAGGTGGTGACGGTGGATAGTAGTATATATGAGGTATGGCATGTATGTACGTACGGTATATGTAGGTGGTAACCGATGGGATGGATAATAAAGTGGGAAGGGGAACCACCCAATAGGTAACGGGTGCCTTCGTACATACCAACAGCTAATATATCTGTCGCCAGCGGGAGAAGGGGGACACAGAACCCGCCCGTTTTTCTTCGTCGTGTATTACCTATTACATCTAAGTAATATAGGTGGATCGTCCTTACATGTCGAGTGTAGATGGTTTAATATTCGAAAAAGGGTCCTCTCTCTCTTTCTCTCCCTCCTCTAGACTAGGTAGAAATTCCCACATTCGGCTATCCCGAGTGTTTCTCAGAGCAGACGACCAGATGTCAGTGGATATAGAAGAAAAAACTCAAGGGTTTTTGCCCAGCTCGCCTAGCCGGTTAGGCAGATATCGTACTATATATACATACTTCATAGTACTACATAGCATCCAAGAGAGGGGCGCCTGGTGGCAAGCTAGCGGTTCATAGTAGATCTGACGGATATTGGGTTCCAAGCCGGCTCCGCTCTTGATACGTTAGTTTCGTTTTCTAACGACGATCCGGCTGGTATCGTATGGTCTAGTCGCTGGATACTCGGGACGACGCGGTAGGGAAGAAAAAAAACAAACGTCATATCGGGTAGCCATTTAGGTCGTGAGACACACATCTGAAGATATTATACACATTTCCAAAATATTGACAATACGCCACGTGAATGAAGTACGACCCGAGCCATATGTGAATATGAGAATGTGAATGTAAGTTATCCGATGAACCCCATATATATATATATATATATATAAACAATTAGATTACAGAGGCAGTAGCGAATGTAAGGTTCCTCGACGGGAGACACCCAAAGGGGGCCTCCCCGTGTCCAGGACGAATGCTCTGCCATCGGGGGGTATATGCGAAGCTAGCTAATAATACAGGTTTGTCTTCTCTTCGCTTTCGCTCTTCCGTGTCACTTTTGGTCACTTTTTTTTCTCGCTCCAAGAAGCTGCCACCACGGGAACTTTGCGAAACGCCATAGGCAGCTGCCGCTTCTCAACGTAAACGAATGCATGCGATCTTCACCCAACCCCATGACCCTTTGTAACCTGAACGCCGTCTGTGAGGGTATCTCCTCGATGGAAATAATAAAAGATAAAAAAAAAAAGTAAAACAACGCAATTCCAAAACCCCCTCCAGATGTGTCGATGAGTGTGGCCAAACCCCAACCCGCTTGGCAGCCACGAGCGATGGACGCGAAGAGGACAACAATAAACAATGCCATAAAATGAGCCCACCCAAATCTATAAGCTCATCCATGCAACCGGCGCTTCGAAACTCTCCTGGATATCACTCCAACCAGCAGCGCAAACAAATTTCGATGATATCTTCGTACAAGAGGTGTAGGTTTGTAACCCATTTTTGATAGCATCAGGTCGGGGGAGGTGTGAAATGATGCTAGTAAATAGTCTCCTCTAAAACCATGAGACCAATTCAAACGTGACTCGACATGAGGTATCCGCATAATAAGGACATTCGTTAAGAATTCTAAATCGTAATCCTGAGCACAATCGAACATATTTTGTCATAAGCGTGGATATATGTTTTTTTTCTTTCCCTTCAGTCGGAGTGATCATCGTGATGATCTTCAGATCCAGCGTCGGACTTGGCATCGTTCTTATGTACTTTCCGGTGTCGTCTCAAGTTCGATACAACGGAGAAGTGTCTTCCACATCCTTCAACCTCACAACAAAAGGCTGTTTTCACATTAGTTTTCGGTTCCGCTTGATATACACGCCGGTTTCGCTCTACTTACGCTTTTCGCCGGTATGGCTATACATATGCGTTTGTAATGAGCTTGGTCGAGTAAATCGCTTATCGCAGACTTTGCACTTATGCTTCTTTTGAGTACTGGATGATACTTTCGAGCTAAATTGTCCCATCATCGATTGAGGAGCAGGAGGAGGTTGAGTCATCAAATTCGGTCGAGGCAACGTTCGAGAGGTGACCGACTCGATATCAGAACCTGCCGTTGAGTAATCACTAACCGACGAATCGACCGAGCCCGCGTAATAACCACTACCATAATTGCTTGCTGAAGAGATTGATGAATTCGTCGAATGTGTCGATGGGAAGCCGTATGAGTCGGCTGAACCTCTACCACCACGGTTACCAGGAGGGTATATGGCTCGAGGAGTCTCCTGGCTCATCGCTAGCATACCTTGACCAGCGTCGAGAGCGTCGGCGAAGCTTCTCCGGTCGTCGCTTTGAAGTCCTCTGTGATTTACGTCAACCAATGAATTCCGGTGAGAGCGAGATGCGCCGCTTAAGCCGGGATCGACCATCGGAAGCGAAGAAATTGACGATTGTGAATACCTTCGATTATCAGCTTCTGGCGCAAGAGCGAATGTTGAGCGCATGGGCGCCGGTGCATACCCGGACACGCTGTCATATGAGCTCGGCGATGCCGAGTACGTCGCGTTTACTGGAGAGGCCGCCGTCGCCGTCGCGTACGCCGATTCTCCGTACGCGGCTGACGTGGTTTGCATTCGGTTCAGGTTTAAGAGATCTTGCGGCATATTGAGTAAGTCCTGTTGTCCATAAAGGTCCGCCATGAGAGTGCTACCTGCTGAAGATGCTGTCACCGGGATGCTTCCATATGCCATTGAGGCACTACTGTTGTTGCCCGCCCTTGCGGCGTGCTGCTTCGCCATCGAGTCGAGGCCACCCAAGTTGGCGTTGAGCCCTTGCGAGTACATGCCGTGGCTGCCATGTTGGCTAGACGAGCCCGCGGCCCACGGGTTGGTGAAGTGAGGAGGGTTGGAGTAGGAAGACATATGGTCGAAGTGTAGGGCCCCGAGTCGTGATTGATTATCAAGAGTCATAGTCATCTTCGACACAATATATCATAAAAATAAAAATAAAATAAAAAGGCTGGAAGTATGAGGCTTTCCAACACTTAGACACGATTCCCGTTTTTTCCCCGGTATCAAAGAATAAGAAAAAAAATAAGATAAAAGTCTGGATAGTTCGCTGATCAGATGCGGGATCCCGAATGGGACAGATTCGTGTCACCTTGCCGAGGCGGTGACTTGTCTCTCAAGATCCAGTGAAGAAGATCCGTCACGAGCTACGGGAGGGGGATCAGCGAGCCTTAAGTGTGTTTGGCAGGACAGTTTAAGGAAGTATGCGACCAGGAACGCCCGAATAGTCGGACGAAGGTACAAACTGGGGCCAGCCGGTACTTTTCAAGACCCAGCCCAATCGTCTGAAGCTTAACGCTCTCCAGCAATTGGAACAAGTGGAACCAGCGTTCTTAGCCTACAGTGAGTCCAGTGACGACGGTGAACAGATTGATCGACAATCCAATGTCCCGTACTAAAGCAGGTCGGGGCAGGGTTGGACACACTGTAGGGTACTGCACGAGGAGTGACGGTAGGGTAGGATATTGAACAGATCGAACCAGGGCTGAAATTTGAAAAGATGGTGTCCAATTTGATGGCAACCGTTTTAGGTCTTAACTGATCATGAGAATGTGGAGTTCGGTGGCTCGTTTCAAGACCGAATCGTACAAGATCAGCAGCGGCCAGATATCCGGGAGGTCAGATGTACATATAATTCGAGAGACAGAAGAGTGATTGTGTGTGTACTTGTTACAGGTAACCCAGGTAAAAGTGAGCTTGCAGCACGGATTGTTGATCCTGTATAATGTAAGTCCACTACCTCTTTTCGTCCGAGGTGAGGCTAAGGAAGGTTTGTTTTATAGTATGGGCGTTGTTGTTGTTGTTGCTGCGGCTGTTGTTGTTTTGTTCCGGGTGTGGTCTCGTTGTTGTTGTTGTTGCCGGTTGGCTGACGACGAGATGTGAGATATTTCGTCGTAGACGTTTTTGTTGAAAGGTGATGAGCGGAAGAGGCACAGTCAGAAAGAAGGATGGCAGGGGCTTTACATAGATAGATAGATAGATAGATAGATAGATTATTGTCCCTCTTATTATTTTGGCTGCCTATGTATATTTTAGGTGTGATGGAGTGGCCAGCTAGTACGTCAACTAGCAGCATTAGATGACTTTTGAAGAGAAGGGGATTCCAGCGCGGGTTGTTAAAAGTACCCAGGGTATTAGGGTATCAGGGTCTCCTCTCTAACCCACATTAGAAGAGTGATAAATTGGGGCGAGTGGGACAAAAACATTGAAAGCACAGGGATTGAATACTACCTCTGATGTAGAATGGAAGCGGAGAAAAAAAAACGACTTGAGAAAGAGAGGTACGGGTTTGACGCTTAGTACGGGAAATGCCATTTCAACTACACTAGCCTAGGAGGTATGTAATAAGAAAGTGCGTACCTACCTAGCACACACACTCTTTCTTTCTCTCTCTCATTCACACACACACACACACACACACACATACAAATGTGGTGCCAATTGGGTAGGTACGGTACCCAGGGTTAAGTATGTACGTATGTACAATACCTAACGCAAAAAAGGAGATGAGAAGAACATGGCAGGGTATTGTTGAAAGTAACGGCAAGGGTCTAAGGCTAAGGCTAAGGCTACGGGGGTGCGCCGTTGATGCTAGCTTCCATACGATAAGTACCGGTACGGGTGGGCACTATCCTGGAGAACCATCCTTGCTATTTTCTATAATGTACAGTACTGTACATAATAAGGCTCATTCTTAGCTTACGCCACTGATGTGGAGGATGGGAGAGGATGGGGGTTGCCGTTATGCAGGGTCTAAAGGGAACACAAGAGTCGGCTTAGTGCTTTTCCTACCTATCATAAGTTGTCCTTTATTTGATTTTTCTTTTCCCTTTCCCAATTATGTATTTCCAACTTGTTCTTTTGAATGCCGGGTCTAGCGACTGTATTGCAGTTCGAATCCCATCTGATAAACCAACATGTCTTCTATGGCACCCAGTCGGGAAATATTGGGGATCCCTGGGAAGAGTTGGGGTTTCGAAGTAGCCAAGTAGCCATATGCTACCAAACACGGTACGGAATGCTTGCAGTCGGGCTTCCCATCTGTCCCACTGCCTGACCCTTTTCCCCTTTGGTGGGAAAGGATGAAGCTAAGAGCGTCCTAGCCTGGGGCTCTTGGCAAATAGCTACGTCATGCGGTGTGCCAATAGTGATTGGACACTTTTTGATACTCCACAAAGGTGGTCCCTCTTAAAACTGAGCGAACATGCGCCTGCTTCAATCCAACGATCCAAGCAAGACACGACATCATTGAAACCACGTTGATGACTAAAAAAGCAGACGGAGTTCTCTGTCCCGGTATCAAGGGATGATGATGAATAAGTCGGGACCTTAGATAATAATATGGCTTTGGAGAATTCATATGGCGTTGGATAATTACCCCCTTTGTCTGTTTTTTCGCAACTTTTATTTCTTTTTCCTATTGCATTGAAAACCCAACAGCATGGAGCTAAGACTATCTTCGGCCCGGCACTAATATTTGTGGCGGCAGTGTGGTCTTCGTGTTCAGCCGACGATGTCTTGGCATTTTTGGGGGGGACTGTTGATTACGGCACAACTGACAAAAAGTGAATGGAATGACATCTAACGAGAGGAATGATAATGGAAATAGCCACACCTGCTACTACCATGTTTACTACGTACAGAGAAGAAAGATTCAAAACAATGTCCTCGGGATGAAACCGAGGGTTGCATGTATGACGATATCTTCGAGCCAGTCGGGCCAGCTCCCTGAGTTCTTGAAGCTAATTAAGCGGTACTGCCTCGGGGAAAGTAAACGGTTATTGCTCAGTGCTCACAGAACTGACGTCGTCGGTCAGGATTGGCAAGTGAAGAGGAAGAAAAACTTGTACAAGTATGACGACGGCGCCCTGAAGAGGCCCTCCCTCCGCTCTGTTATCTTACACGTCTTTTAATAGGGAGGGGCAGTCTGGGTCTCAATCTACCAATCTGGAAAGTATACGGTAAGCGAGTTATGCGGGTTGACATGGACTATATTATCTCTCAATTCGCTTCAAGCCGATATATCTACGCTTGTGATAGAGTATAGAATGATGCCAGCTGTACAAAAATGTCTATCCTCTTAGCCTTACGAGTGAACACCAGGTTGCTGGGACCAAAGAAATGGTGACATGTAACAAAAGCATGCGATTATAACTCCATCGCAACTGTGTTTTTTTTAACATAGCTAATACAGAATTCCCCGACGTAGGGATTCCTGTACGAAATACTATGTACCTCGTTGTCGACATCTTGGACCTTCTTTGCGATGATGCTTGCTCCGGGTTGAAGAGATATAGTTACACTAAACTCTTAACGGGTTGACGGGGATCTCTTGGCGATGACCGGGGTGTCGTCATAGCTGTTGAAAAAGTCGGGAGAAGGATTTGAAGTGTCTGATGCGAATCGAAAATGATTGGTTGAACAGCGGTTAGCGGGAAATACAACGTAAGCTAGTGCTTAAGTGCCTCCACAACTTGCAAATGACACAATCGAACAATTTTCAATGGTCGAAGAGACAATTAAGCCATAGCCAATCAATATCAACAACCTAATGAAGAAATGGCCGTGTGTCAATACTACGCAGTATAATGTGTAGGGAAGAAAGTATTAAGACCCTGAGCTCAGGGTTCCTAGCAAAGCATTGTCCCTTTTTTTTCATCTTTGTTTCTATGTATGGGGTCTGTCTTGTCCCTGAGATAATCTAGGAAAAATACAGCTTCACTTGTAGGGACGGATCTGTACAATACATACAGATTCAGCTACATATCCAAGTAAGAGGTTGTTGAGAAAAAATATTCGGCGTACACTACATGGGAAATACTATAAAATTGCACATAGGGACACATATGTACCTATCCAAATAGCAGCTATGGGGGTCACAAAGGAAATATACAAAATCAATCAAAAAGAAGAATAGTTGCGCCATCTTTAAATTACTACTTAAATGAACAAAATAAATAAAACGGCAGTTCGCGATCTGAACAACGTCATATGCCAGATGGGGTTCTTCAAGGCTAAAAACAAGGCTTAGTCAACAACGTTTCAATCAATCTCTTAATTTTTAAGCTTGAATTTAGTGACTAGCCAAAGCGCGGCCGGGGAAACCTTCGGTCGTTTACAGGAATGAATCGAAACATTGAATCAGCCATTGAAAAAGCCACTTCAAAGTACCTCAAGTACTAGTATCAAGCCATCACTTCCTACGATCCAGTCCAACGGCTCCATGCGAGTCAAAACGCCATCAAAGAAGCCATCGTAGCCGCCCTCTTCTTTTTGCCCGGTCAACAAGACCCAGTCGGCAACACAATATTGAAAGTACTACTAACCAGGAAGTACTGTGTAGTATGTACATGCGTGGATATCATCAGGTCTAAAATACGGATACCCTCAATTGCCTAAACACGTGGCTAACATTCAAGCATTATTAACCCCTTATAGCGAGTCAAAGATCTAGGTACCGAGGTTTTTAGTGTATGCATGGTGAGATGACTTGCTCGTCATTTAGATCACGACAGGGCAGGGAAGAAAGTAGTGGCGTTTGGTATTAAACATATCCGCTTGATTGTATTATATTACATCTCCCACGGCCTTACCGCGTACGGATAAAGCATGCTACGGAATTCAAATTACATGCACGTGGGTAAATGGTCTAGTTATTCGCTAAGTACGCAGGTCCCGGGCGAGGTTATCTCCCATCACATTTCATATGCATCATGTGAAGAAGAAGAAAAAAGGTAAGCTAACTAATTATTGCTCCCTTTTCCTGTGGTTGGTGAAGGTGAAGGAACACAGTAGTAGCAAGGACCTTATAGACGTTAGGTTCGTCCTAGAGTCCCTGCATCGTGACCATCACATACCCGCAGACCAGGTTGCATTTGATATTATGACACCTGGAAGTCTGCTGCATGGCACATTCTTGACCGCTTGGCATTCATCTCTTTCCATAACACTTGTTCCGTTTTTGGACCTTGAACGATAAGGCTAAGTCAGGTTTATTGTCTTGTTACGGCAAACTATTGCAAACTTGTCAGCACACATGCAGACATACCTGCATATAACTTGCAGCATACCTTGACTATGGGGCTAGGTAATGTAAAGTGCAGGTATGGGATAATATCTGTATATGTAGTGTATGCATAATACATGGGGAAATAGTATATTTCGACAATAAAGGAATTAGCATGTTAACGACGACACTGGTCTGAAAAGGGTCAATTGCGATTTAAATTAATACATTGAAATCTCGAAATTGTTTATTAAGTGCATTCATGTGGTAGTAGCGGCACTTGGCAAATTCAATCAGATTCCCGAGGAAGCGCGACGGTGATCAGCAATGTGTCAACGGCACTTCCCTAAGCCACAAGCCCACTTTCCCGCTTTCTCGGTATCACCGGTAGATTCATGCTTTGGTAGCTTAAGCATGTTTCATTTATCATTGGTTGCACATATTAAGGTACATTTACTCAATTGCAAACTAACATCGTTTGTCGCATACATATTAAAAACGTTTGTCTACCTATAGAGGTTACAAGGTTTCAATCTTCAAATGTTTATTTTTTTCCTTTCGTTCCATATTTACATACATACATACATACATATGTACATCGACTATAACATCCCATTAACCTCCACAGATTTTCCAAATCCTCTTCCCTATTCAGTCATTGAATCCGTATAGAATCATCCTAGTTGTCTTCTAGAAGCTCGATGATGTCGACTCTGGACAAATTACGAAAGATGATTTATCTCCAAATTACGCAGGAGATATTGGCGTCCACTTCGACCAGCCCCGGGACATTTGACTGACCAGTCAGAGAAGAGTCGGACATGGCCAAGGAACATGGGTGCGTTTCAAATAGAAATTTGACTAGCATTCCCCAAAAGTCGCATTAGGAATACCCTAGCAATACCACTCATACCCCGGCAGTTTGCCTGGCATATACATCTGTACTCGTCGATCATATCCGGTTATGGACATCTTATAAAAGATGGCGTCTCTAGCGCAAGTCTACCGCAGCAACGCCCCTTGCACCCCCATCTGCATCTCGACAGCAACATACAATTTTCTTCCAGGATGCCACTTTATTACATACCTTACCCGCCGAGATATCATGTAAAGGTGAACCCCCGTATCAGCAAAACGTCCGTTCGATGTAGTCATTCTCATTCCCCTAAGGTTTGGCTCCGACTGATATATGGGATGGTTTGTTTTTCCTCCTAATTACAACGAGGACCCGCGCCGCGAGAACTCGTGCTTGCTCGTGAGATAAACAGCAGAGTATGGGTCTCAGGATTACCTAGGTATGGGATAGGTATGGATGCCGGATAGCCAGGGCCCAATCCAACGCCCGTCCACACGGCAGTCATAGTGGTATTCAAGGATCCGGGAGTCTTGCCTTGTCTTGGCATCACGCTTACTGTGAAGGGGACACCGGACCAGCTTTGTGAAAATAATAACTCTAACGGCGAGCTTTCCGGAACAACATAATTGCATACACATATACAATACACTGCCATCGGGCTGGATGACCTCTCAAAATCCGAGGTTGACCTCAAGTTCGAACTAGTACAACTTCGTTGTTCATATGGGAAGGTACCAACTAGCGCGCCCACACTGCCGAAGCCGGCGCGCACGCGCTGGGGAGGAGAAAAGACTAAGAGGTTGGTCGCCGACCAACATCCACGAGGGTGTCATTAGCAAATTTCCCTCGCGAGAGCCTTTCCCCAACAACGACGCACTAATATTTGGCACAAGGATTCAATACATCTTATGCGGAGCCTTTTTGCAGACGAAGACTAGATAGACCAGCCAAGCTCTATTCCGGCTATTTACGACTTCACACTTTTTTTATTTTCTCGCTCTCACTTCGGAATCATCGGTCGGCACGCGAGTTATGTTATCTAAAACTGACGTATTTTCCTCAATTCCCTCGTGACAAGCATAAGGACGCATAAGAAGCGATACACTAGTTCCAACCGCATTGCTACCTTGTAAAATTAGAATTATACACTTGTTTCTTTTACACCGACGAGGCCGACGATAGTTTCGTCTACTACGGCTCGGACTTGGGAAAAAGGGTGGTTGATGAGGCTTGCAGCCGAGCGGCGCCGTCCAATAATACCACATTGCATGAGATAAAAATTGGAGCCGAGACAGCCTATTGCATTTCGGGCTTACACGTAAATGCAGCCAACGGAGACTTTTTTTATTTTCTTAGATTTTTTTTCAGCAAGCATGAACGAACGTCAGCTCGGGTCCGGCCAGGTCATGCTGTCCTCCGAGACACCGACGACGATAGGGCTACTATGCAGACGGGTATATGAGGAATTACTATATGACAGATAATAGGAATGAAATATGTTTAAAGCTGGCTTCCGGACTCTGGCGGCGCCATTATTTGCGCGTGGAGTATGGATCCGTACATATTCTTCTTTTGTCGCTGTGTAGCCTGAAATCCAATATGGCTGACTACATCTTATTTTTCTTTTGACGACAAATATTGACCGTGGAGAGCCCGAAGAGTGATCAATAAATGTGATGAATTTTGCTCGTGGATATTAACTTCTCACAAAGGGAGGATGAAACTACCAAAGGATCAGGATCACCCTTGCACCGTAGTTATGCCATCTCAGGTCATCATCTAGGAATGCAAATGCAAGCAAGATAGATCCTTCGGGTTTTAACGTGATTATGCTGGCGCCAGTAGAATTGCGCCGCATTTACAAAACTTTGCTAGTCCAGGCCTTGTGTGTGTATCTCCGAAGCTTATTGACACATTCATATGTGATGATATCGATGAACAGACCTCGGAGAGCTTCCTTGCGGTTGTCGCGACTTTTCAGCAGTTCTTTCCAGAATCTACACCCCTGTATACATCGACTTCGTATAAATCTATAAATTCTTCTTTCTCGGGCGGCCTCCGGATCAACAATATTTATACCCCCTTACTAGTACTAGAGTAGGAATATAGTCAACGGCACTAGATTTGTAGCAGCTAGCTAAGAAATCATGAAAATAAAGTATGTACATGCCTAGGTAGGTAATAGAATTTCCCACCGCTCTCTCTTGGGAGACTGAAGTGCATAATTGGGGCTTGCTTATGTTGTGGGTGTCTTTTCTATGTAAAGTCACAGGTCTGTATACCGAGCGTCAAAAGGGAACTGCTTGAATAATCATTCCTACACAGCAGGTAGCCATTAGCGATTAAAATGGAGCGTACCTGGCCCCCAAAATAGAGCATAGGTAAGCGATAGAATATGGGGGTATTCCTGAGCCTCTCAAAAACCCTGTTGGTCAGAATCCTCTCCTGCTTCTAGAATTTCTAGCGCAAGCTGACGGTTGGTTTGTGATCAAGAACCACTTTAGCGAACTGTACGAGATAGCTCAGTGAGGTATAGGGCCTGATGCCTCCGCTGGGAGGGGACCCATGAACACATCACTAGCAGCTGTTCGAGAATTTGATGCCTAGAAGCCATCTCCCTTCCGACCCCCTCGGCGTAGCGAATTTTGGGGAGCTGAGATGCAACTACTGACCGAGTAGCTGAATCATCCAACAAGGGTCAGAGCCTAAAGAGCCAGCATGGTTCCATATAATGAGCCTACCTGACCAAAGCTTCTTCTCATAACCTGTTCTCGAGAATTCTAAGCTTATTGTCCTTCCCTTCAGAGTGGCATCCCCTATGCAGGTTGGTAGTCCTATTCCTCCCGAGGAGGCTCTGACAATGGCGGGGCAAGGGTGTAGATCCTTCATCCTTTCAAGTCCTTTCGATGCGAGGCACTCTTACATAAGACGGCACTCGTAGAGCCATTGCATATCAATATTTGGTTATGCTACTAATGTATCACGAGATATGGAGTTTCTGCTGATGCCTCTCGTGCCTTTTGACGGCGGAGAATAGAGTAACAGTAAGATGACGAGGTTAGCGTGGCGTGTGGACATGAATAGGTTGGGCCAACCCGACGTACATCTGGTGTCCTTTGGTTTACAGAAACGCAGGAGGACCCTCTTGGTCATTCGAAGACGGGAAGTAGAGAGCTCTGCAGCATCTACGTCTGGCTATTCGAGCCGGGCGACAAGGACACCTCTTCATTATAGGGAAGAATTAGACAAGGCAAATAGAATTTATGACAATAGATTGGATCGTATATTATCAATAATGTTCACGCACGATGAGACCCCTTACGATTTTCTTAGACTTTACCACTATCATTATGTGGCCATGTCACGTAGCAGGCAGCAAACATCACGAATTAGACCATGGGTGTCGTAATGCCCCAGGAACGAGAGAACGTAAATTGCTTGGAAGTGCTACGTTCTATCATAATATCACAATATCACCGGAAGATTCCATCATGCAAAGCCAAGCCGCTCTCCCATCCCAATACCAAGAGATGTTGTAGCCACGAATACGAGCTTGGACAACGGCAAAGCTTATATTAACTTTATAACCTCAACACTCTGGTTTCTAACATCAACCAACCCGGGTTCATATGATGACGCGCTGTCGGCTGAGACCTTGCGGCTAAATGTGTGCGACGTAGTACTCTGCCTGCCGTGCTGGCTTTACGGAGCATAGCCGATACGTTACTGAATATCAAGTGTATTGTGTAAATGGTTTCAACCATGTCTTGCAGAATACCCTTGAATGCGGCTCGATGGAAACCTGCCTTCATGTAGATTGCTATCTCAAACCGTTTTGCCGAAAAGCTTTCCGCTAAAGATATCCGCATGTTATGTTACAGACGGATGATACGTTGCACATAGATCTCAGACTATAGAGTATCAGGGGTTGTGCCATGATAGTAGAGTCCAATTTCCAGTTAATTATCCTCACACCATCGAATCAGAGTTGGAAAGTGCCTCCTTAACGACTCTGGTCAAGGAGACAAGAGACCACAACATGCCTGCAAACCGTGAAAACGTCGCCTTTAATGCCGGAAATATATTGATAGGTGTTAGTGGCTCGTATACAACGATCTTGTGATAGCTGTAATATGGGTGACTGAAAATGTACCCGACGAGGAAGAAAAGGGGTTAAAGCATCTAATCCACTTCATCAAGACATGTCAGTAACTAACGCTATCTAATGCGACTCCCGGGACGGCATCATGAGCACGCTGCATTTTTTCTGACCCTCGGACAGGACTGTTGGCACTATCGGTATAGCCGTGAGGACAGAGACGCAAAGTTCAAGACGAAGATCACCATAGTACCTGCATATACTATAGCATATGAGCCTGAACATCGGGCTAACTATTAAGAATTTATGGTGAGAATAGACGTAGGTATGCTCGTGTGACTAAACGAGATCCCATTGCCATGAAGGAAGTAGATTACTAGTGAGTTGACAAGCTATCTGTATACCTTGCTGGTGTAGTTTCTTGTGGGAACGTAGTGTTACTCGAGGTTCTCCTATTTGCTTACGGGAACCAAGACAACAATAACATAACACAAATCGCTTAACACTGGATGACTAGGAAAGTTAGAAAGCATCTTAGCATGGATACAATACTATAGACATGTATCATTGGTGTCACTTATAAATCGCAGTAATGAGAACTGCTGAGTATGGTAGGATATCATGGAGTTTTCGTACTGAATATGTGTGCGAAATCATAGAGTATTAGGAGGCATAAGGGATATCTGCAATAGCATGTCGTAGGTGTGCTCGTGGGGGTAATATATTTGATCAAATGTTGACCCTGAGGGTTTAAGTGATTCTGTGCTTGTAATTAATTGGCTCGTAAGGAGTAGAGAAAGGCTCTATGCTTTTGCAAGTGACTATACATCCTATATCCAAATGTCAATGGGAACCAACAGGAACAGCATATATATAATCCAGCCTCCCAAATCGATCCTGATAGACCTTCAGGGCCATCGATGTTCAGCTTTTCGGACGATAGGCTGGTATATAGCTACTGTAAAAGGGGTGCTGCGTGATATTATAAAGATGGGATGTTAAAGTTTGACATGAGCTTCGAGGGCCTAGTGACGGTGGTGCGCACATGAATGAAGTGTAGAAGCTATGAGGATAAGCAAGCCTGTGATTCAATGGAAGCTCCTCAAAACATTTCAGATTCCAGCCCATATTGTGCTAGATTCATGATTTCTGCTGCCACGAGGCACGCGCAGTCAGTTTGATTGAGCAGATAGGGGTTATGTTTTACGTAGAAAACTCACCTGGGGATTTAATTGACGTTACGTCCTAGTGTGTCACGAAGGCGATCCGAGGAGGAATCTTGCTTCAGTGTAGTGGTCTCAACAACGGTCTTCTTATGACTGGTGGTAAACAGCAACCAAGGGGAGCTAGATGATGAATGTGTCTCTTTTAAAATCCACTAGACACTAAATACATGAGAAGGACCCTGTGAAAATGAATATGTTCTATACTTGCTATATACAAATGTGATAGAAGATGATATGAACGCGCGCATGACATCATGACCTTTGGATAGCCAAAGTTACGCGATATGCCTAGGAGATACTGGATATTGTCTGTATGGGTGTTCCAC
Organism: Jackrogersella minutella; assembly: GCA_022578535.1. Taxonomy (NCBI): domain Eukaryota; kingdom Fungi; phylum Ascomycota; class Sordariomycetes; order Xylariales; family Hypoxylaceae; genus Jackrogersella; species Jackrogersella minutella. The sequence goes on from MU388188.1 coordinate 192,177, forward strand.
TGGAGCTATAGTTTAAGTCCATGGATATGGATGCTCTACTCTACCTTCTAGTGAACGATGTGCGAATTCTGTTCATTGAAAGGAGTGAGAGTCAACTATAGCGTTGTGGTTCTTAAGTCCCGTTAGGTTTGACGGTCGAGCTTAACCCTTGGTTCTTCGCCTCTTGCTAGCCCGCGTTGCCTCTGTAGACGTATGTTTCTCAACCTTCACCACCTCCGCTACAGCGACCTGGCGCCTCTTCCGGGAACGGCTTGTAGGCTCATCAGCGACAACATCTTTCTCAATCTCCTTGACCTCAACTTTGATATCAACAGCTTCGGTCTTGCCTGATGCCTGCTCCGAGAATGACTTTAGGTTGGCGGTGAAAAGTACTGACTGCGCCCATCCAGCATGCTGACCCCAAATTGTTCGGAAATGGTCTCCGACAGAATCGTACATAGCCTTGGAGAATGTCTTCGTTTTCACCTTGCCGAACTTGTAATCCCTCTGAGCAATCTGCCACACGTGCGTGTCTACAGGTACTGCCTCTCCCCAGCCTAACCCCATAAGACATACGCAGTCCGCAACTTTCGGCCCAACCCCCGAGAGAAGGAGAAGCTGCTCGTGAGCATGCCTATAAGTGGGCGGCTCAGCGGCTTCGTTTATCTTTGTCATGGGCCAGCCCGGGTTGTCGGGGTTTATGAGGCTCTCAAGCCACCCTTCAGGTTTTTCTTGGGAGACTAAACAAGCGGTTTGAACGATATATTTAGCTCTGTATCCGAATCCCAACTCTCTGAGATGAGCTTCTACCATTTTCCCGCTTAGAGCCTGAGGAGTAGGGAAGTCATGAAAAGCCTCGTCGCCAATGTGCCCAATTAACGGGCCGTAATGTATACAGAGTTTATGGACCTAAAAAAAATGTTAGCATTAGGGGAAATCTACCCCGAGAGCTAAGAGTTATAGATATCACTTACCATCTGTGTAATACGTGAGATATTGTTGTTGCTGCTACATATGAATCCTATGAGTGCTTCCCATGGTGCTTGGCTTAGGATCCTGATTCCTGTAAATTTTGGTGCCTTCCTCCGAAAATTCGGATCGGATTTAGACCACTGGTCATATAGCGCTGTCACTGTTGTCATACAAGTTAGAGGAGGGTTTAACGTCAGAAAGACGACAGACGTTATGTTCTTTTAGGGGACAATACGATTGTAATTTAGTTGGAATGCTCATACAGTCATGCTTTAAACTGAAGTAATGTTTGATGAGTGCTTCAGTGTCATTATCATCATCACTATCACTTTCGGGTTCGCTTTTGACAGATAATGGAGGCGTCAATGTTGGTAAAGCAGTCTTTCGTGAAACTACTTTATAGTGAAGATGGGTTTTGTCTTGCTTTAGTGAGAGTAGTCGACCATAGAGAACACAATTCCTGATAAAAGGCTAGGTTAATTCGTGGTTTCGAGATATTCAAGAGAGAAAGGTATTACCATTCGTCGTCTATTTTACGCCAACGAAAAGACTGTCCACAACGGAGAGTTGTCTCGATGCATAAATCAGTCAAGCTCAGGGGAAGCTTTCGCCATTCAGGTACCCGTATAGCGGGCATATTATTGAGAAACTGAGTAAAGTAGTAGCAGAGAGTAGAGAATTGTGATGGATGTGATTGTTGAAATGCATTTGTTCACTTGACATGGCCAATCTTTATGAATGTATTGTAAATAAAGTACTTAAAGGGGTTCGGTGCTAGGTAATGTTATTTCGCCTCATGGTGGATAATCATACCAGGTAGGTACCCAGGTAGATCCCAAAAGAGGAAAGCGGGGCTGTTATCTGCTAAGCTAATCCAAATCGGGACTAGCCACATGTGCTTCAAAGTTCCAAGTTGAAAGGTTCCGACGAGACCAACCAAAATTTCTATTTTTCTTCCAGCCTCGTTGTAGCTCCACTGTCAACAGCTCAAACTACCTTACATAGTACCTCAGGTACATACATGTAATTGAGCTCGACGCTTTCTTTCAATTCCCTGTTTCACTCTATCATCTCATTAGTTTTTGATGGTTGATTCTTTCGTTTTCAATTCAATTCCTCTCAATCTGCATCTGCACACAGGTGATTAAATCGCCACCATGAATGGTGATACTTATTCTTCTCGAGGTAAGGTCTTTCCATCTTCATTTTCACAATTCTTATCCCTACTCTTTGACATGAACTTACCAAATAATTCTATATAGATGGCCGTCTTGGTTCATCTCGAGACTACCCTCGTGATGATCGCCGCGAACGAGGTGACCGTGGTGACCGAGGTGATCGGGGTGATCGACGCGAACGACGCCGAAGTCGATCGCCTCGTCGATCGCATCGTGACGCGAGAGATGAAGATGCTTACGCTTCCAGTCGCAGCCACCGAGACCGCGAGCGCGAGGATCGTTACGGAGGAGGTGGCGGCGGTGGTGGCGGCGGTGGTCGAGACAGGAGAGACCGAGAATGGGACCGCGATCGTGGCTCTAGAAGAGATGGTCGTCGTGGCGATGATACTGGCCGACCTCCTCGACGCGACCGCGACTTGTTCGATGATCGACGTGGTGACAGACGAGGAGATCGCGGAGGAGATCGTGGAGGAGATCGCGACAGAATTGAGCGAAACCGAGATGATGACCTATTCGCGCAGAATCGACGAGGTCGTAGTCCTACACCACCAAAGAAGCGAGAACCCACACCCGATCTTACCGACATCATTCCCGTCCTAGATCGCAAGCGACGCATGACACAGTGGGACATCAAACCCCCTGGTTATGAGAATGTCACCGCCGAGCAAGCCAAACTATCTGGCATGTTCCCCCTCCCAGGCGCGCCTAGACAGCAACCTATGGATCCTACGAAATTACAAGCATTCATGAACCAACCCGGCGGAGCGGTTAATAGTGCTGCACTGAAACCGGGCAATTCTCGACAGAGCAAGAGACTCATCGTCTACAACATCCCTCCTGGTACGGCCGAGGATAGTATCATGAGCTTCTTCAACCTTCAACTGAACGGCCTCAACGTTACCGAAAGTACCGATCCTTGCGTTCTATGTCAGGTCTCAAAGGACCAGTCATTTGCTCTTCTCGAATTCAGACACGCCTCGGAAGCAACTCTCGCTCTTGCCCTTGATGGTATCTCGATGGAGCCAGATGATGCCATGAGTGGTACTGCTAATGGTAGCGGTCATGGCTTGAAGATACAGCGACCAAAGGACTACATCGTGCCAGCCATTGCTGAGGAAACTCCATACAAGCCTGGTGTCATCTCGAATGTTGTCATCGATACCCCGAACAAAATTAGCATTGCTAATTTGCCCCCTTATCTTACCGAAGACCAGGTTATGGAGCTGCTGGCTGCATTTGGTGAACTCAAGGCATTGTCACTGGTAAAAGATATTGGAACTGACGAATCTCGCGTAAGTCATCCGTATAATCTAGACGGGCGCGAGTTTTATATCTAACATATGACAGGGTATTGCGTTTTGCGAATTTGCTGAACCTGCCGCAACAGACATCGCCATTCAAGGTCTAAATGGCATGCTCATCGGCGACAAGAATCTAAAGGTGCAGAAGGCTAGCATCGGTATCACACAAGTAGCAGGCGTCGAAATGGGCGTCAATGCCATGTCCATGCTCGCAGGAACTACTGCCAACGACTCTGAGGAGACAAGGGTGTTACAACTACTCAACATGGTAACTCCAGAGGAGTTGATGGACAATGATGATTACCAGGGTAAGTCTCGTTCTTTATTTCGCGTGCCAATTTCACTAACTTTATCAGAAATATGCGAGGATGTTCATGAGGAATGCGCAAAGTTCGGTCAGATCATGGACATCAAAGTCCCGCGACCTACCGGTGGCAGTCGACAATCTGCAGGAGTCGGGAAGATATTCGTCAAATTTGACACAACGGCGTCTTCTAAGAAGGCTCTCCAAGCCCTTGCGGGTCGCAAGTTTGCGGACAGGACCGTAGTAACGACATACTTCCCAGAGGTGAGCACACTTGTTCTTGATGTGATGATTAATACTGACCCAATTTACCTAGGAGAACTTTGAGGTGGGCGCGTGGTAAGGAAAAAAGGAGTTCGTGATATTCTCCAGCTCTGAGCACGGCAGCTTGATACTGCAAAGTTGTGATTGGCGGGTAGGCGTGGCAAGTTGGCGAATTGCAAAAGCTCGCAACACTGCGGATTGTACAACAAGAGACGTGCGTGAAGGGGGAGGCGTACTAATGAGGCGATGTCGCAATACTCGCCGGGCATGAAACCGCTGGATGTGTTCATTCATTGGAACGATTCGATGATACCTAGTAGTCGTTCGGATCCCCCGCATCAAGTGTCAACTCTGAAGGGCCACATGCTCATCATACCCTTCAGCTTTTGACTGCCTGGCTAGGTAGATACAGGAGGTAATGACAAAATGATTCCAGTTGCTGCCCAATTTCAACGTCTTCGTTGAATAACTGCTGCTTCTAGGCCAATACTCGATATCGATATAGGCTTGGCCAATGTGTTTCTCTATTTGATTCATGCTCAATATATGCAGTCTGATCCCATCCATGCGTCTGCTGATCTCGACAAAGATCTGCGGAGTGATCTGAAGATTCGATTGAAGAGATTCTCTCGTTTATATAGGCCAATGAGCTGAGGTTTTGCTGGCAACCAATGGCTTCGCTAATGAAACATTAGCGTAGGATGATTGCATTATTACGTAACCGGTGTTCGGTTATTGTTTGTTGCTGTTTGGACTGGGTAGGAAGTATGGTTGATGTATCAAGAAGCATCCGGACTTTACTGTAGTTCCACCAAGAGAGCTGTATAAAAGCACCAGACAGCTACAATATTCACGGCTGTGTTACTATTCTGCGCAAATTATTCAACTTCTCCAGTTAAAAAAAATCCCGAGGGGAGTATTGAAATCACGACACATATCTATCATGTCTAAACTATCTATGACTGAGTATCTGCTGTCGAGCCCCGAGATAACAGACCTTTACCAGCGAGCTACGCAATCACAATTTCTTAGCCTTGCTGGTAAAGGTCAACTCCCGCCCGAGATACTCAGCCAGTGGCTCTCTCAAGACCGACTTTATGCCCAAGCTTACATCAGGTTCGCCGGAGGGTTGATATCCCGCGTTCAGCTGCCAATCAAGGTACAGGACGGGGAAACTTCAAAGACCCTGCAGTGGCGAATCCTGTCATTGATACAGACCGCTCTCTCGGGAGTTACGAGGGAGCTGCAGTTCTTCGAAGAGATTGCTAAGAAATACGGACTGGATCTCGAAGCCCTCGGTCCTGTGGCCGAAGGGGGCAACTTGTCGCACAAGTCGGCCGGATTCGCACCTAACAAGGTGACACATGATTATATTAACCTGTTTGACTCCTTCGCCGCGCAGCCTCGCGGAGATCTATTCAAGACTCTTCTCGATGGATTGGTTGTGCTCTGGACTACAGAGAAGGCCTACCTGGACTCCTGGACCTATGCGAAGCAGCAGGCTTCGGAGACTACAGATACGGAGGGGGACCTTGATGGTGGAGCCTTGAGAAAGGAGTTCATCCCCAATTGGACTGACGAACAGTTTCAGGCCTTTGTAAAGGAGTGCCAAGAGTGCCTGGATGCATATGCTGCTGAACAGATCGAGGATACAGAGGAAGTTGCTGCCGCGGGCTCCATTGTGCTATTTAAGAAAGTCCTAGTATTGGAGGAATCATTTTGGCCGATGGTTGCTTGAAGACGGCACTATTGGAAATCTTCGTTTAGGTCGAAAACGTTGAATATCTAGCTTGGGGCAGTTTCATCTCGTAGACTACGACTTCCGGTGCCCATCTTACATCATCTGTTGGGAATAGAAGTTTCTAGGTAATAATTGTTTCAAGGTTTTGGTGGACAAGAGGATGGACACTAAGTCCAAACTTTGTATGCACATGTGAAGTATATGTTCGCTTAGTTGAATATTGGAGTTGCGCATGTTGCCACATTATGATGTGGCTTGATACTCTAACATGTTGTCGGGGCAACGGCAGGTTGCCACATGGTACAGTCAAAACAGTCAACAAGAAACAGGGGATAGATAATAAATATTAAAATATTTATGTACGCTGGTTACTCCACACTACCTTTATCACTGGTTGATCTTTCCAAGTTCAACAACCGAGAAAATACTACTAACATTGTAGGTCTTTTCAACCGAGTCTCGCCATTTTCGCCATTTTCGCCATCTATTATTTCCAAACCAAAATGGCTGCTGGCGATCTCATTGATTTCGACATCATCGAAGGGCAAAAGGAAAACATTCAATCTTTGCCTGGTGGACGATCAGCAAAGAAGCTTGTCGAGGCTTTCTCACCATCTCCTTTACAACCCTTACACAAACTTGCGACACCTACGCCAACAGACACCAAGAACATTAACGATTGTATCAGAGCCGAGTACGAGGACGAGGTAGCAAACATTTCCGAGTCGGATGACCCTCTCGACGTTTTTGATCGATACGTGCGATGGACATTTGACGCGTACCCTTCTGCGCAAGCTACACCTCAGTCGCAACTACACAGTCTACTCGAACGCGCCACCAAGAATTTCATTGGTTCAGCGCAATACAAGAACGACCCAAGATACGTGAAGCTGTGGCTTCTCTACATCAACTTCTTTTCCGACTCTCCGCGAGAGACTTTCGTCTTTCTATCGCGCCATAGCATCGGTGAAGGATTGGCTCTGTTTTACGAGGAGTACGCTGCTTGGCTAGAAGGCGCCGGCCGTTGGGCACAAGCCGAAGAAGTCTACAAGTTAGGCATCGAGCGAGAGGCAAGACCGGTCCAGAGATTAGTTCGCAAATTCGGCGAATTCGAGCAGAGAAGGTCGCAGCAACCTGACGCAGGAAACGCCCCATCGTCCCCGGCGCTACCAACTGTCCGGCCAGCACTCATGGCAAAGGTCGACCCATACGCTGCTTCAGCTCAACCGGTAGACCCACAAGCCCCAAGGCCAAACATGGGCCTTAGCGGACAATCATCCAAGCCCGGGAAGGCCAAACTTGCTGTGTTCTCAGATACTAGTTCTGAGCCAAGCGCAATGTCGAAGATGGGTGAAGGTGCAAAGGGTTGGGATACCATAGGCTCACTGGGGGATCGTAAGAAGGAGAATGTGATGGGGGCAAAGCCTTGGGTGGGAGAGACGTTGACTACGCAAGTTAAGAAGAGCAGCGGTCCGAAGATGGCTATTTTCAAGGATCCTGTAAGTTAACAGCTCCATCCCTATGTGGCAATGCCCATTTGTTGATGACAGCAGGACTAATTTGTGGCGTTTGCGCGATTGTGTATATTCAGTCTTTGTCCAGAATAGCAGATTCTCATATTGTCATTGCCCCATCAAAGCACCAAGTAGTCGTGAATTCTCACAGCGGAAAAAGAGAACGTGTCTTTGTTAACCTCGAGGCCATTTACCCAACCCCGGAAGAGCCAGGGACTGAGCTCAGCTTCGAAGAACTATGGGCTGCGAATCAAGGTTGGCTTGATGTGTGCTGGGACGACGACAGCATAATTGAGGAACAACAGGAACTAACTCCCCGGCAATCCCCTGAAGTAAATCTGCTTAGCCAACGAGTGGCAGAAAGACTAGTCATACACCATGACGTTGTAGAGCTCGATGAAAATGGTGCAATTAAGGACGCGTCGCGACCCGCCAAGAGCAAAAAAAAGAAAATGCAGGAAGTTAACGAAACACAAATCAGTGAGTTGATACCCCTTGCTATTTGCTAGTTGCCAGTTACCTGGTAACTGTTCGTGGTTGTAAACAACGAAAGACCTGTACCACTAATTTTTTAACAGTCAAAGCAAAATTGGACTCCCCGTCAGGACCCAAAATTAAGAAAAAAATTAGTGCACATTCAGAACCGACAATGACGATGCACACTAAGGCAGCGACTGACGAAATCTACGACATCTTTAATGCGCCTCTTAAATCTACTGAAGAGGAAGCTGAAGAGAGCGACGAGGATGAGTATACGACTGATGGCGACTACACTAGTGGTGGAGAGAGCGCCAACACAACTAGACAAATCTCGACAAGTGAGGCAGGTGATGATGAAGAGGCATCTGATGCCAAGAGTGTGAGTGAATGGTCGGACTTCACAGCTCAGAAGCACATCCCAAAGATCGACGGTGAAACCGATAACGAGGAGGATGACGGAGAACAAAGTGACGCCGACTCTGATCTCATTGATACAAAGGACCCCGGAGATCACGATGATGAAGACCTAGACGACGATCTTCCAAGAACTCGGTTCATTCCCATACCGCCCGAGAACTATGAAGCACCAACACGCCCGTATAGGGACCCGGCTGAGGTGGCTAACAATCGCCTCCCGTTTATGACCCCTATCACGGAACGTACCGAATCCTCTGTCGGTCTCGTCACCGCCCCCAAGCCTCACTACACCAACGCGAAGACTCCTAGCAAGAGAGACACTCGTGACGATGATTTGGTTGAGGAAGAAGAGGAAGACGATGAAGAGTTCGAGCCGCTGAGTAGTCCTCTGCGGGAAGTTCTTAGTGGGACTCACTCCCCGGTCAAGATTGCACAGCCGCTCCTGAAGAAGTTGAAGACCGCTGCCACAGCTACTCCCCCTAGCCAACGAAAGGCACTGCAGGAGGTGCAAAAGGGTCCAATTATCAAGGAGCCGCGATGCAACCCTATCGACAAGGCCATTCGAGAGGAGATCCTTACACGCATGCAACCACCTCTAAGCTCGTACTCCGGCTTCTACGACCACCGCAACGAGCGGTGCGACAAAGGCGCCGAGATCCGCAAGTTCGCCAAAGCCCTAGCAAAGGCAGGCAAGAAAGACGGCGACAAGACGGGCACCATCCACTCCCCGCCCGTGCTCGAGTTCCCCGAGATCATGGGAGAGTACACCCTCAAGCGGGAACTGGGCGCAGGCGCTTTCGCCCCCGTCTACCTCGTCTCGAACTCATCGCCGGAACCCGAGGACTACGACCAGGAGAACGGCCCGGTGGCGATGGGGAAGGGCGCGTTTGCGACGACGACGCGCGCCGCGCTCGAGGCCCTGAAGATGGAGCAGCCGCCGACGGCGTGGGAGTTCCACATGATGCGGCTCGCGGCGGCGCGGCTGGGCCCGCAGCACCGGGCCACGGCGTCGATCTCGGCGGCGCACGAGCTGCACCTGTACCAGGACGAGGGGTTTTTACTGCTACCGCTTCACGCGCACGGCTCGCTGCTGGACGTGGTCAACTTCTTCACGGTGGCGAACAAGAGCCCCATGGACGAGCCGCTGGCCATGTTCTTCAGCGTCGAGCTGCTGCGCACCGTCGAGGCCCTGCACACCAGGCACATCCTGCACGGCGACCTCAAGCCCGACAACTGCCTCCTGCGCCTCGACGACACGGCGCCGCCGTCCGTGCCGTGGACCGCGGACGGCTCTGGCGGGTGGGCCCACCGCGGCGTCGTGCTCATTGATTTCGGGCGTGGCATTGATATGCGCGCCTTCGACCCCGACGTGCAGTTCGTGGCGGACTGGCGCACGGACCAGCACGATTGCGCCGAGGTCCGCGAGGGCCGCCCTTGGACTTGGCAGCTCGACTACCACGGGCTCGCCGGCACTATCCATACCCTCCTCTTCGGAAAGTACATCGAGACCGCGCGCGCGGACCAAGGCGGCCTTGGCACTTCTGCCGGGCGCAGGTACAAGATCCGCGAGAGCCTGAAGCGGTACTGGCAGACGGAGCTCTGGGGGGAGTGCTTTGATGTCCTCCTGAATCCTGGATCTCATGTTGATGCGGAGGATGGGAGACGCATGCCTGTGACTAGGAGTCTGCGGCGCGTGAGGGAGCGAATGGAGAAGTGGCTGGAGGCTAACGGTGAGAAGGGCGTTGGTTTGAGGGGACTGATGGCGCGGGTTGAGGCGATGGCGAGGGCGAAGAAGCATTGAGTTGACTTTTCATTTGTCTTGTTATGACTGGCTCGGCCCGGTCGTGTGCCGTGCTTGGGTGCTCGACTCGAGGAGGTTACGAACTTGAATCAGAATACGGAGGCCTTCGTTGCATTTACAGGCGTTGGGTGGAAGTCACGATGATTCTTGCATGGCCCCAGAGTAGGGATCGTATCGGTTTCAGCATTTTCTTGCCTGGTCATTAGGTAGAGGTGGCGGTGGTCTTTTGCCTCCTTGTTCATACAAATTGCGGTCAGAATTAGTTGCATTGCTTTTGTTACATACCCAGTACCAAGTACGCCTTACGTTTTCCCCAGATCAATACAATACTTTTCGAAAACAACAGACTTCACTTATACCTGGATTGCAAGCTTCCTACTTTGACAGAGCAATTCATTTAGTCGGAATCCTCGTCCTCAGAGGTCTCAGCTTTCTTCTTCCCCCGCCCCTTCTTCTTCGGGGCGCCCTTCTTCGCGTCCTTGGCGCTCTTACGATCGACCTGGTCCTGGATCTTACTGCGCTCGGCGGCGCCCTCGGCCTGCAGACGGGTCTCCAACGCCTTGAACTCGTCGCTCTCGGCGTCCATGCCGATGAGCGACTCCAGCAGCTTGATCTCGTCGGCCCAGACCTGCTTGTCCTCGAAGGCCTTGCCGTCGGCGCCCTTGCGGTCGATCGGCGTCTCGAGCACCATCGGCATGTCCTGGAAGGCGCCGTGGTTGACCACGCTGTGGAAGGCGCGCAGCCCGAGGAACCCCGTGCCGATGTTGGCGTGCAGGTCCCGGTGCGAGGACAGGGGCGCCTTGCTGTCGTTCAGGTGGAAGGCTTTGAGGTACGTGGACCCGACTGTATCGTTGAACGAGGCGATGGTGGCTTCGAAGGTTGAGGGAGTGCGGAGGTCGTAGCCGGCGGCGAAAGCGTGGCACTGTGGTATCAAAGTTGAGTATCGACTATTTGTGAAGGGATCGGTAGTAAAGAGGGGCGAATTTTACTCACCGTGTCTATACAAACTCCGACTCTGCTCTTGTCCTCTACGAGCTCGATTATATCTCGTAGGTCCTCAAACGTGGAGCCGACGACGTTGCCCTGTCCGGCCATATTCTCTAGCACCGTTATCACAGTATCCGTCGCCTTGTGGGCCTTATTCAGCTGCTTAGCTATGCGCCCGATAGCATTTGCTTTGGTGTCGCCACCGGTATTTCCCGGGTGGAAGTTGTATAACTTGACGCCTAGCGACTCGCAGCGCTGCAGATCGTCTAGAAACGAGTTGTAAGCTTGGTCTGCCTTCTCCTTTTCCGCCTGCGCTAGGTTGATGAGATAGGAGCCGTGCGGCAGACAGTGCTTATGAACCTCGAACTTGTGCTCTTTGGATAGGCTCTTGAATCCTTCGCGCGCATCAGGCGCAATAGGGGGGTTCACCCATTTGCGCTGGGACTTGAGGAATAATGCGAATGCATTTGCGCCAATGTGAACGGCGTTGTTGATCGAATTGTGTACACCTAGGAGGATAGCGATATGAGCTTGAAAGGGGTTCGGACACGGAGGGTTGGGGCTATCACAAACCTCCTGCGCTGCTGACATGTGCGCCGATGTACATAGACTGCTTGAGATTATCGATGATGGTGCGCTTAGCTAGAGCCATAAGATCTTCAGTCTTCGACTTCGTAGTCTTGCGTTTCTTTGTAGCCTTAGGTTCTGGAGCGGCGGGCTCAACGTCGTCCTCGTCTTCGTCCTTGGCAGTACTTTTGTTTGTTTTTCGCTTCTTGGCAGACTTTGGTTCCTCGATAGTGGCGTCTTCATCAGATTCTTCTACAACCTTGCGCTTTGCAGCTTTAGTTTTTGAAGTGCCGTTACTAGCGGCAGTAGTCTCTTTCACGTTCCTGGTAAGCCGAGATGACTGGCGGGGAGGCATTGTGAAGCTGTATCGCTCCTAGATGTAGACTTCAGAGTAATCAAGGTTACAGAGATCGCCTTATTGTAAGTTCACAAAACTATGGCCTTAGGAACGGGATCAAGGTGTAGATACTAGGAATATAGTATGATGTACCTCGTTAAGCTGTGAATTCGAGTTACCCCAACGCGTCGTAACGCGAAAAGGAACCCGTAGTCACGTGTAATCAATTAAACTCGCTCTAGTGGTTATCGATAAGCCACACCTTACCTAATATCACAATATTGAACTTTTATAGCGTAATTACCTATTAATTGCATTTTAAGATTGTATTCGTATTTCACACTAGGTAGGAAAACTTCTAGAACATGTGGCTGACACAGGCCGGTGAGCAAATCAAGACGACTAATTACCAATTGAAACCTTAGTATAGAATCCTGACTGTGACGATCACCAGTCCTTGTCATTTGATTATCGAAGTCATCGTATGAGAGAGCAGAAATCGAGCACGCTGTGGCGTTGCTAATCTTATCGCCGGAGACTTCGGTGTTCCATGGCGTCGGGAGTCGGGGGATCATGGATGTGTCGATAATCATGTTATGTATTCCATGTAAGACATAGTTATGCAAATGTACTTACATGGGCTATTAGTAAAGTTTAGATATCAAAAGACCACCGGGACAAATCTCCTAAAAGAATTTCTATTTCTATTTCTATTTATGATTAAAATACGTTTCAATGATCAATAGTCAATATGCATAACGAAACACATACATCCCCTAATTAGTACGTACATAGATAATCTACCTCCGCATGCACGGCCAACCGCGGCAGCAACAGAAATTGGAAAGAGATCACACGATCAATTGCGAATTCGGGTAAAGTCCCTCGTGGTCGAGACTTTACAGATTGATGTCTTGCCCAGGAGACGGACGCTCGCCTAGCAAATTGAAGCGTTTCTTGCAGAGCCGAGGGAAAGCTTAGCAGGCTAAGCAGCATCTCACGACGCCCAGAGACGCCTTGACAAAGTGACGGGACTATCTTAGACCAATCACTTGTCAGGATCCTTTTTCTCCCGACCCAGCCTGCTGCTAACTTGCTGAGCCGGCGGGGGGTTCCAAGTTAAGCATTTCCCTCTTGCAGAATCTTCCTCGGCAGGTCAATTCGTCTTCGGTCACTACGCCTGCCCATGATCCTGGTTCACAACATCTCAAACCAACGTCGGCCCGCATTTGCTTGTCCTCACCCCACGTACCCGCACGGTCTATTTACTAGATGAGGTACTTCTGACGCTCGACAAGCATTAGCTTCCCTGATCTCTTGCAGGGGGCATCTGCCGAATCATCTGGCCCAGGGGGAAAACGTGTTTGATTCAAGCCCCCTGATTGGTTCATCTATCGTCGTCTCAAGATCCGAAAGATATACCAAAGTTCAACGTCTAACATGTCGTTTATACGTCAATGACAATATCCACCACGATTCGAGCTTCCGTTTTAAGATTGCTCTCAACGGGATTTTCCTGTCAACATCATACTTGTGCTTTTTCACAATCAACGGTTGATTGCTCATGGAATTCGTAAGAGAAGAGAACATCAGTCTCTAGGCTGTAGCACTGACCTCCACGAAACATGTCTCTGAGCACCCTCCCTCCCTATCAGTGGCTCGCGGCTCGCCCACCCGCAACTCGTGTGAGTAGGGGTACTTAATGTATGTCGAAAGTCTCTGACGAGGGTTTACCAATGCAGCCCCATCGCCAAGAACATTCTAAGACCCGCATGGTACGTAAGGAAGTCGGTCCCTTAAAAAAGCTTTTGTGGGGGATCGCTGCTTGCAAGTTGCCAGCCAGAAGCCAAGAATCCCCATCGTGCCTAGTACTAGGTACCTAGTCTACTGTACGGATCGTAGCGTATTATCTGATCGTTGGAAGCATATACCCTTCATGAGGTAGCTTGCCACGGTCACTCCGCAAAGAAATTTCCCGCTTATTCCATTGTTCACTTATATAGCTATGTGTTTGGACATTCTCGTTCGTCAAAAAACACACTTTTCTATCTATCTATAACTACATTCACACCCAAGATTAAGCTATCGTCTTACACGCTTTGGATACATGTGGTAGAGCTGCACAACATCCAAGTCGCGTGCCTATCCTTAAAGTAACTTTCTTTCCAACAAATCCTAGGAAACGATACACCAAAACAGCCCTACCCGTTGCTTTTCCCTAAAGCCAAGACGGCGCCACTACATAATATCATTTTTGTGACGATATCCTATCACAATAGACTTTGAGCGCGGCCTGTCAGAATTAGATTGCGTTTTGGTCGCTTTCAAAACCCGACCTCCCCCCCCCTCTCATCCCAACTACTCTCTTCCCTTTCCCTCCTTCTTCTCCTTAATATCCTTATACAAAACCATGGCAAAATTCCTTCGTCGCCACCACGAACATGATCCCCCGGTAGGAGAGATTCCCGTGCCTCACGGGCCGGAGACAGGCGATGAACATCAGCACTACCCTCGAAGGGGTTCTACCAGTTATGCGACCGACTACGAGAGGCAGATTTTCTCGCATCTAACGCACCCTGACGACTCGTACACGAACGACGGCGTCTACTGGGCCGACCTGCCATTTTGGAAGCGCTGGTCCTTCGTCAGCGAGATCGACCGGGCTGAATCCGCGGCCGAAGCCCGTGGCATCTGGGCCATGGTCAAAGAGGATCCCCTCAGCCCGGTATCTTGGTACTTCAAGAACGCTGTCCTCCCCGGTGCTGGTCTCGGTCTAGAAGGCTATGCTCTTTTCTCCATTGGAAATTTAGAGCCTTTGTTTGAGGCTGTATGGCCCACTTGCTGGAAGACAACTGGTACCGAGTGCAGCAATAATTGGGTTGCCGCTGTGACCTATCTCGAAATTATTGGTATCATGGTAGGCCAAGTCATGGTCGGCGTAAGTCTTGATTCTTTTCCATCGCGCCTTTACAAGGCAAGAACGGGAATCTATTACTAATGATTTCGGGTAGATCATTGGCGACTGGATTGGTCGACGATGGGGTTTGATACAGGACGCATTGGTCATGTTGCTCGGTCTTCTCATGCTGACCGGATCATGGGGTATGACGCTCCAAGGTTGGGTCATCATGTATGCTTGGTCTTTGTTCGTCTATGGTATGTCTTGTCGAATCGATAGGCCCTCTGCATAACATAGCTAATATTTGCGATGCCAGGTATCGGAGTCGGCGGCGAATATCCAATTACGGCTACCTCGTCCATGGAAAACGCCGTGTCTGCGGGTCGATTGTCGACTAGGGATGACCGCCTCCACCGTGGCCGAAAAGTCACCATGGCATTTTTGATGCAAGGTT
The DNA here is from genome assembly GCA_022578535.1 of Jackrogersella minutella. NCBI lineage: Eukaryota > Fungi > Ascomycota > Sordariomycetes > Xylariales > Hypoxylaceae > Jackrogersella > Jackrogersella minutella. Next base: position 207,372 of record MU388188.1, read on the forward strand.
GGGGTCAATTTGCCAACCAAGTTGTACTTATTGTCCTCTTGGTAATCTTCAACCGCGGCTCCGGCAGCCCCCCGTACTCCATGACTGCCGCCCAATACGCTTTCCGTTTGTCTTTTGCCTTCCCAGCCATTGGTACGTTGTGGTTAGCCTACTATCGTACTTGGCGGATGAAGTCTGCCAGTAAGCAGCTTGAGAAAGCCAAGAAGAAGTCGAACGTGACGGGATACGATGTTCGATCTCTCAAGATGACCTTTGGCAACTTTGGCGGGCGTCTTTTTGCCACTGCCGGTGGATGGTTCTGCAACGACGTTTTCTTCTATGGTAACAAGCTCTTCCAAGGTAAGAACTCCAATCATCTTCGCGCCTCTTCAAAAAGACAAAATGCTGACTCAATTATCAGGACAATTTATTAAGGTCATCTCTCCTGGTTCGACCTCGATCATGACGACGTGGACTTGGAATTTGGTCAACGTTACCGTATCGCTTTGTGGTTACTACGCGGCGTCAATGTTGATTGATAACAAAATGTATGGAAGGAAAAACATGCAACAGGTTAGTAACCCATTTTCCCCTTCATACTTTCACATGTCGCTAATATATAGCTAGGTCGGCTTCTTGATGTGCTTCATCATGTTTGTAGTACCCGCGTTCAACTACAGCTACTACTCCGGCTCGGCAGGAATCCATGCTTTCCAAGCCATGTACTTTTTGTCGTCCTTCTTCAATCAGTTTGGTCCCAACTCGGTCACTTTCCTCGTCGCCGGAGAGGTGTACCCCACCCAAATTCGGGCCAGCGCCCACGGGTTTTCAGCCATGATTGGAAAGGCGGGCGCTCTTCTAGCTTCTGTCCTGTATAACTATATCGACACTCCGACTAAGTTCTACGTCGTCCCCTGGTTCGGTCTTGCCGGTATGGTTATAACGTACGTCTGGCTCCCCGATACCACCGGTCTCGATCTCAAGGAACAAGAGCGCCGATGGCAATATATCCTCGAAGGCCGCGATAATGAGTACCACGGTATTGCCATCCACCCAGCGCATCTTTCCCTCTGGGAGAGGTGGATGGGTGTCGGAAAGAACTATCACCCTGACCTCGACACGAAGGCCAAGATCAGAGATATGCGTGCCGACTGGGAGGATAGAGAAGCCATCAGAGCTGCCAGCGATGTGGAATCTGTCACTCCTATCGATGACGACGAGGACTACACGCACGAGATCCACGACTATTTCAGGGGCGCCACAAACACCAGCATCAATTCGCTAAAGGGTGAGAAGGCAAAGGGTGTAGACCAGCATTCGTCAGCTAGATCGAATGACGCGCCAAGTGACGGGACGCTCGAAGAGCCGAACTTGAATGCCAAGGAGTCTACATCAGTAAGCTGAGAGGTTTCACGTTGCTTATTGCGTTAGATATGTCTGTGGGAATGGACTTGTAAATAGACGGTTCGGATTATTTTCGGGATCATGAGGGACTTGCGGGATGGCAGACCCTCACTGAATAGGGTTATTAAATAGGGGTTAGATGGGACGAAGCATGTTTCTTAAAAAAATCATTTAGCTACCTGGGTAGTTGATGGGTAGCATGGCGTTATGGACGAGAGAGAATTGAACTGTAACAAAGAACAGTCAAATCCATTGATTTCATACATGTACAGTTCAGTAAATGCATGATATATCTATGTATATATATTTTACGGTTATCTACATATATGTAGGTAGTGTAATAATTGTCAAGTGACTGCGCCTAAATGAGGCGTTCCAGCGATCGCGTCTAAAGTGGATGTCATTGTAATCGAGGGGCAAAATATTTCCTTTTATTAACCTTTTGTATCTTTATCAATTAAAAGGGTATCCACCTTGATGATGAGACTTGCAGCAAATTGGCAAGAACGTCTTCGTTCAGAACCATGGTGAACGGCTACCACGACGAGTAACTTGGCAGATACTTAGCAGGTGCTTGCAACTCAATTGCTATTTTTACAAAAATATATTTAGTCGATCTTTAGATCATCCAAAGTCTTCATCTCAGGGCACGTTTTCTTAGTTGATATGTTCAATCCTACCAAATCGACATCGACATCGACATCGATATCGAAACTCTCTTTACGATGCGCGCTCCGACGACAGCCAAAGCGATGACTCCTCGGAGGCAATCCAAACTCAACTTCGGCGCTACGACGGGCGCGAACGCAAAGACGCCTAAGAAGAAGACGCCGGCGAATGGGAACATACTTAACTTCTTCCAAAAGGTTGAAGTCGAAGAGCAACTATTCTGCGCGGGCCCTGTAAACACATCTGCTCCCAGTCGACCGTTCGATGTTTCACCTCTACCGAAGGATGACGACGACGACGACGATTTATTTGGAGAGAAAGATGTTGTTGAAGATATTGGAAAGGAGGCCAGATCACCAAAACGGAGGAAGCTGGACCATGCTGCGACCAGCATTATACCACGTAGTCAAGAGAATAATACACCTACTGAAAGGCAGTCGGAGGAGACAAGGTCATCACCACCAGAACGGACGCAGAAAAAGCCAGTTCGCGGGAAAGTACCATTTTTAATCGATTCCGATAGTGAAGACGATGAAATGGAACCCCCGTCATTGAAAGATAATGAGGATATCGAAATAGCTACAACAGCATTGCAATCTGAAAATAGGACGGAAGAATCGGAAATGACCCCCGTGCCCAACTTACCGGTCGACGAGAGTTGTCCGGAAGTGCCTGATGACCCGCCACTCAAACAAGAAGAGTCTATATATAAAGAATTCAAAGACCTCGAGGATATGGAGGGGCTATTCGATGACGTCGACGAGTTTGACGACGGCGAAGAATTTCGGGAAAGACGTTTCATGGAAGAGCAGGCCAGACTCGAAGCCGAGGAGGCAGGGAACTACACCTCAGACGGTATGGTGGATGACTCGAAGGTGGTTGGAGGAAACGTGGAAAGCTGCCCAATATGTAATGCCAGTCTAGCTGGTATTACCCCTGATCAAGCGACGGTTCACGTGAATGCTTGTTTAGATGGCAACCCGACACCCCTTTCAAAACCTAAAGAACCACCGCCTTCGACTAGAGTTGATGCGCCAGAGATTAGCAAGCGCTTCGCAAAAGCCGCCATACCACGGCCCGGCCAGGCTAACCCCATCGATATAGGAAATACGGCAAACAAACCTACCTCGGCCTTTAGCAAGCTGATGTCAGGACATGCGGAAGATGCGGCGTGGGCTTCAGCTGCAGCTTCTGAACATGCGTCGCGTGGGAAGCCCGCGTACCAGCGGACGTGTCCCTTCTATAAGATTATGCCCGGGTTTTCCATATGCGTTGATGCCTTCCGGTACGGAGCTGTCAAAGGCTGCAACGCCTATTTCCTCAGCCATTTTCACAGCGACCACTATATTGGCCTGACGGCCAACTGGTCTCATGGGCCGATCTACTGTAGTAAGGTGACGGGAAGTCTTGTAAAGAACCAACTTAAAACCGCGGGAAAATGGGTCAAGGAGCTCGAGTTTGAAGAGACAGTTGAAATTCCTGGAACCGAAGGAGCAACAGTCACCATGCTACCGGCTAATCACTGCCCAGGAAGTTCCTTGTTTCTGTTTGAGAAAGCTATCGGAAATGGTCCTGACAAGAGGAAGCAGCGAATTCTACATTGCGGTGATTTCCGAGCTTGCCCAGCACATGTTAAACATTCTCTATTAAAGCCTGAAACAGTCGACGCAGTCTCAGGCAAAGTGAAGCAACAAAAAATCGACGTCTGCTATTTAGATACGACATATCTCAATCCTCGTTATTCATTTCCTCCGCAGGACGATGTCATCTCAGCTTGCGCCGAATTCTGCAAGTCGATATCTGGAGAGCCCGATGCAGCGGAAGAAGCACTACATGGGATAGCGCAAAAGGCTACAGTCAGCAAGTTCTTCCACAAGACAGGAGAGGGTTCGTCTTCCACTGGCGCAAAAGCCGAGGGTAAGACGCGGAAAGACCGTCTACTCGTCATCTGCGGCACGTACTCCATCGGCAAGGAGCGCATATGCAAAGCCATCGCACAAGCGCTCGGGACGAAGATCTTCGCGTCGCCGTCCAAGATCAAGATCTGCCAGCAGCTAGGGGACCCGGAGCTGGCGGCGCTCATGACGTCGAACCCGCTGGAGGCGCAGGTGCACATGCAGATGCTGATGGAGCTGCGGGCGGAGACGCTGCAGGAATACCTGGACGGGTACAAGCCGCACTTCTCGCGGATCGTGGGGTTCCGGCCCAGCGGCTGGAACTACCGCGGCGGCGCCAGCACGGCGAAGAACGTGCCCGCCAACGTCTCGCCCGCCAGCGTGCCGACCACGGGCATCCTGCACGGGCCGGCGTGGCGCACGCGGTTCGGCACGAAAGATCTCGCCGCCCAGCGCGGCAGCACCCGCGAGGCCATGTGCTTCGGCGTCCCTTACTCCGAGCACAGCAGCTTCCGCGAGCTCATGCTCTTCCTCATGACGCTCAGAATAGAGAAGGTCGTGCCTACCGTCAATGTGGGGAGCGAGCCCAGTCGCAGGCGCATGAAGGGCTGGATCGACCGCTGGGTTGCGGAGAGGAGGAAGGGGGGGATTGTGAGGATGCTCGAGGGGGAGGGGGAGAAGCATGTGCTCTGGGAGGGGAAGGATGGGAGGGGTGGGGGTGCTTGGTGGTAGTGAGAGTAGGAGGTGCCATGGGGTGAAGATGGATTTATCTAGCTCGTTGTTTAGAATATACTTGACAAATCACGTTGGATCTTATCGTGGAGATTTTGCCATTGCCTAGTGTTCGCAATTAACCGTTGTGGCAACATGATACTTCGGCTACAACCACCCAGCATAAATGCGATTCTAGGGATTGTGGCTTCCTTTCAACCTAGAGGTCGTAGTCTAGGCTATAAAAGGCTTCATAGCAGTACGGGTTATCACACACCCAGAGTCAAGAACCATAAGAACGGTACTACTGGCAGCAAGCTTGGGATTACGAATCAATTTTATTAGAAGAATGCCTTGGTCACCTATAAGTCGATAGCATGAGTATCGCAATGACATACGCAGACTTTCCGGGGTTCGCCCGGAGGTTTAACTAATTCTCTCTCTCCCCCTTCATGTCGGAAGAATGAGCATTTCCTAATTTTCCCTCATGCCACGCCTTCCGTCTTGCTCATCGATGTACTCGATATGCTAGTGCCACAGGCTGGTCCCTGCTTCATTTTATGCTCTATGCGCCTTCGTGGTTTTTCTCACTTCCCCTTTCCGGCTTGTGCTGCGGCCTCTGTTGAAGATGTCAGTTTGGTTTTTTTTTTTTTTGCCCCTGGTTTGTTGAAGTAGGGTGGGAGAGGGGAGGCATGTGTACGAACCTCTTCTTGTGGCGTCCTCTAGCAGGGGGACGTCTACCGCGTTGGCGGGTAGGTGGACGTATCTTACGACTGAACCTCGGATGAAGACATTCTTGACGGAGCTCTGGGTTTTTATTCGTTAGTGGTGCTGAAATGTCCTTTTTTTGGGGGGAGGGTTTTGCTGTTGAAGGGAAGGGTGAAAAATGAAGGGAGATGGAGAAGTAGGGAGACATTGCGACAAAATGTCAGCACGGCTCATTCGCCACATCTATTCCAGTAGCAAACAGAAGTAGACAGAGCAGTATAGACATGATTTAAGAATGGCAACAGCAATAGTGCCTCCGTAGACCGAGACACCATCTGAACTGAACCAGCTTCCAACTTGCAACTCACCAGATGAGGGTACTTGACCTCTTCAACGACCTGGATATCGTCCAGCTTGATGTTGAGGTACTGGTCGACACTTTTGAGTGTGCCACGGATCTGAATGTCGTTCTTGAGCTCGACCGTCACCTCGTGGTCGATGAGGGTCTTGAAGAAACTACCACCCATCCAATGTTAGCGAATACCCTTTCCCTTTCATTTCCTAGCTTGCTTCCCCTCTCCACCTAATCTCTCATTTCCCCTCTCTGCTCTGTATCCCCTCCTGCTTCGGCAACTACCTTCCTCCATAAACTGAAGTTCCGGCGTGAGGATAGGGACATGGAATAAATCTGCTTTTCCATGAGGCTCCATGTCCCGTGGCTCACGTGACGGAGCACGGGAAGTAAATGCTCATCCACACCCCAAGACGGAAGAAGCAAGCCTGCGCCGGTATCATCGTCCTTGATACAGCAGCGACCTCCCAATACGAGCGTAACATCGCATCTTGACTTCGTTTGTTCAAGATCATCCCTATATCCCAAACACCCTGGCATAAACGAAACATATATCAAAGGAAGAGTCGTTCCTAATACGGAGATGTACAAAGGTAAAAAGAGAAAATGTTGGAAAAAAAAAGCATACCTGAAGAATAGCATTTTGGATTTCTGTTACGTCTTCAAAATCGAAAATAGGCTCAGCATTCCAAACTCGTGCTGTACTTGTAGTTGCAAATGTGATGCCCGATTCGCTGGATGTTAATTATCAGTCAAAGATGTACTGTTATAAATAAAATTGGGCCTGGCTAGCTAGACCTTGGATTTAGGTAAACTCAATCACGTGATCGAGCAATGTTGAAAATGATCGCACTTTCATGCTATCTAATCTTCAAAGCTAATTAAAACCTGAGAACCTTCGAACTCATGTACAAATAAAATAAGCATAAATCAAGTCACCAATTACAACAAACAATTCAATGGGAATGGGGAAAATATTTATTTGCACATAAAACAAAACGCACGTGAGAAAGATATAGAAGCGCAAGTTGTACTTCATAATTCCTATGTCTCTGCTCCCTGTCATCCGGCGACGGATTACCATTGGAAATCTATGTCCATCCCGATATCCCCAGCGTGGAGGGTCCAGGTTTCCGACGAGATCCTTTTTTTTCTTTCCCAATCTTGGCAGGGTTATTTCATCATTGCTGTTTCTTTTGTTTTTTCCCCATCTGCATTTGTCTCTTGAAATTCAACGCCACCCCTTCGCCTGACGCATCTTTGGTAGCCTGACCACTTATGCGTGCCCGAGCACATAACAAAAATAAAGTCCCCCTCCCCCACCCCCAAAGTAGTTGACAAGAACAAAATAAAACGAAGAAAGACGAGGAAGCAACTGCAACCATATCTGGCGAATAAGGGGGGTATCCATCCGTTGGTCTCATTTCATTCCATGCAATCTTCCTCCCGTCAGACTTCCCTTGACCGTATCCCTCCCAGCCGAATGTACCAAGTATGCAACTGCATTAAAAAAATAGAAAAAGGGGAAAGAGAAGGTATCGCGTGGGCGATGAAGAAACGGTTTAGGAAAATAGAAAGCGAGTGTCCTGACGCCCCATTGATATTCCACTGGCGGATTTCCGGGACCATTCGCACTACCAGCCGGCTACTGAAAAAAAAATAACTTCAACGCACTATCCCCCCAAGGATGACTCCCTACTATGCTCCCATCGCCCGAGACCGGATACGGAAAGGTATAAGTAGTAAGAATCGAGTTTTGTCGTAACATCGTAACGGCTAACAAAGCAAAGTGGTGTGTGGTAATAGCTTATAGCTTTCCTCAGCTATCTTCTTCGGCGTCATCATCTTCATCATCGTCGGGAGTCTCCGGCTCCGTCTTCGCCTTCTTATTTGGCGCAGTTGAATTAGACGCCGACTTTCGTTTTGACCCGGTCTTGACAGTCGTTATCTCCCCAGCGCCACCGTCCTTGTCCTCGCCTCCGCCCTTATTCCTCTCAATCTCGGCCACCTCTTCCGCGGTTAAGAATCGGCCACCAGGACCTCGGGGTCTGCGCATCGCATGATTATGCCGAGATTCGTGAAGGTAAGGTTTCCTACCCTTACTCGTCAACCGCAAGGCTTCTTCTAGGCGCTGCCGAGCGACCCTCCTCTTCAGGATACGATGGAATTGCTTCGCATTGACGTAAAGCGGTGACTCCTCGGCACCCGCCGTCATCTCAGGTGATTGGGGCGGTGGCATTGATTGTGTCGGCGGCATTGGAGGAGGTGCAACGGCGGACCGAGCGTTTGCGTGGTTCATCATAGGCGCATTGGGGACACCTGGGCTTGTGACCTGGCTCAGGCGTCGTCCGGGTAGTTGATTTACACTGTTCAACTGCTGAGGTGATCGAGGGTCGCGCGAGTCCTTTTTCCCCCCAGACGTCATCCTCGGTGAATTTTGAGGTAAGCTGGGGTCTGAGGGCATGTATCCCGAATAACCGGTCCCACCAGCTGCGGCGGCGGTCGCGGCCATAGCAGCCGCCTGAATCTGGGGTACCCCGTAGTGCAGCCCCTGCTGGGGCACGCCGTACTGAGGTTGGTACATGTTGTGTCCTTGTCCTGGCGTCGAGGTTTGATGTTGTGATGGAAGGATTGGGGAAGTTTGGACGCCGTGCTGGTGTATGCTGTGGCTCGTAGGAGATGTGATATTGTTACCAGCACCTGAATTCGTGTAACCAGAATGAGCCGTCTGTGGTGGTTGCTGGTATTGCGCGTAGTCCATCATTATCGGGGACAGGTAACGCGCGGGGCGGCGGGGATTTTGCAATACCCAAACGTCGATGTCTCTTTTTTGCGATGCGAATCAGAGACAAGCGGGTAAGTAAACAATGAAAACTGTTGGCCACTTAGAAAAATGCTAGTGGTACAGGCTCTTGCTGAGATGATGAATTAAAGACCGTGCAAAGCTGGTCCTCGGGTTGCTTGACGTCCTTGAGATAAAAGGCTGTAGGGTTGGCTGCAGTTGGGCATACGCGTTGGGATTGCCCTTGGTCACTTAGGTAGCCGCGAAGTAGGCTGGATGTGCATCCAATCTATTGGATATGCGTGGATGAGCTGGCACTGGGTGATGTGGTAGGTGCACGCAGGGTCGCACTAGGGCATATGCAAAAACGAATGTATCTTCGCGGGGTGGGATCAGGATGGTTCAGATCCTAATAGAGGCGGAACTTATCAACCACGTGAGAATCTGGGGATACGTGAGCCGCTGTGAGGCTATTCAATTCAACAACGAGCCTATGGGCAATTTGCTCTGCGGGAGCGGGTAGCCTAGCTAAACAGCTCGAGGTCGTTCTCGAGGCCTTATTCGCAACTGCTGATTTGATTGTGGAGATCTACCCAACCAAATAAATTAGATTCGCTATGTTAAGTATAAGGGAAGCTCGGATGATGGGAGGGGGTGGGAAGGGGGGGTGTGAGAAAATCGTCCTCTTTTCTCGCGCTGGGCCACCACTTGATGCGCTGGCATGCATGACGGAATATGCACAAGCTTGGGCCCCACCCTGCCGACCAGCTCACACAAGAGCGACAGGAAATCCAACTCCATTGCCCAGAAGTGGCGCAAGGCAAAGGCTGCCCGATGCTAGCTATACCTTGCGAAGTCATAGAGAGCTGGGCTATTGAAGCTTCATGCAGAGCTCGAAAATCTCAAGGCTGCATCATGGGCGATTGGCCAAGAAGCATATGCATTCATCGGACACATGCGACGTACATATATGTAGCTTGTTTGGGAAGAGGCAGTGGATGGCTAACACACCAAGGGAAGGGAAAAGGTGTGCGGGAGAAAAGGGACAAGGAAGGAAAAGGAAAGGGCCGAGACGAGTTACGCAAGAATGGACGGTTGGTGCCTTGGGTGGATGAGTTTGCGACTTGAGAAGAGGGTATACCCGATCGTCAAGCCTTGCCTTAGTGGGAAAGAGATGAGATGGTGCACTGAGGTGTGGATGGTGGGCGAATGTATCGTTGCAGACGGGCAGATGGGGGATGAAAGGAAATCGAGGGTAGATTTGCAAATGTACCGAATAGATACATACCTTTTTTGTGGCAGTTCCCGAATACTTGGGTTCACCTGCGCAGGGTGCCGGACTGATGGGACTAACACTGGGGACTAGTCGCGTCTTTTATCACACAGGAATGTTAGTAGGCTAATTCTAGAATCATGAGAAGAAAACGGTGAGTCGATGAATCGGACGGGAGTGAAATTATTACTACGCCATAGAAAACGAAGAAGGGATGAGATATTAGATATTGACGAACAGGTGCATCCGGGGGAGGGATGTACCATTCTGGGGTAAATTTGCGACGACGTAATGTGATGAAAATAAAATAGCTGGGTGTAGCTATATGCCGGGATTGCGGTGGCTTTCGGGGGCTGTTTGTGTAGTAGGAGGAAGCTGGGCCAGCACAGCCCGATGTAAAAGAGGAAAAGGATGCATGATGTACGGCAGGCAGGGCAGGTAGGTAGGTAACTCACCAAGTAAAAGAGGGCAGAGATGTAATGACGCGCCTCGAGATGTCTCTCCGTCCGAGAAAGGCGAGAAAGGCTTCCGAAGCTAGGGCGACAAGGGCGATGATTGTACTCTGATTGAACAGAGTAAATCTTTAAGAATTGTTATCCGCAGATGAATTTAATCACCTGATGGGTCAACAGAGCCAATGACGACAATGAAGATAGTTATGTTGACGATGATAGGTCTCTAAGTCTATTCGCGAAGGTGTTAGTTATATAGCAGGCACCGAAGAGCTCAATGATTTGCTGGAATCGGTGTGGATTTCTCGTTGCCTGTTTGCGCTGAAGCGCTTACTGGCTAGAATTATTTCTTGGGAGTTTCCCCATTCGATGAGAATTTACAGATTGGAAGGAGATAAAAAAAGGACAAGAGACTAAAATATAAAAAAAAGAGCGGGCGACTAAGGGATATGTTCCGTTGCTTATAAGAGACAAAGGGGTGAGATGGTAAAAAGTAGACCGAGGAACAATGCGCGCCATACATACCTCTCTAGAAGAAAGTATTGCGATACTTTCTTAACCAACTGCGGCTATAAGTCGCATATGCTGGACGCGACGGGCTTTGTAAGGAAACTTGAGGGAACACAAGAGGAGTCGACCAGAGTAGGAAGTAATATATCGCTCTACTCTTGCGGTAGTACGCATAAAGAGTCAAGTTTCTCTTTGCGCGTAACTCGACAGCAGTGCCGACGATGTGAGTATCAGGATGCGATAGGCGCCTTATGCAGTAGCAAGAGGCCAGTAGCGGTAGCAGTAGGCAGGAATTGGCGTATGAGCGCGCGTCCTTCCTGGTTGGCTATATTTGTTTTTTTCTGTGTTCCTTTAGTTGTGCTTGTCCTTGTGCTTGTACCTGGATGCTGGATCTTCAGGTGACCGGAAGATTGTGACTGGACAGATTCAATTGAATGGGGGGGGTTCAACCGCTTTTTGGTTCCAGTCAGCCCAGATAATGCGGAGCGGATAAATGTTAGACAAGATCGAGTATAAAGTTAAATAGGATAGGTATAAAACCAGGGCTCCAGAGAGGGACTCGATTTGATTCGATGTTTTAAAAAAGAGACTTTCTGGGAGCTGTTTGGATGAAAAAAGAACAGAGCGTTGGGAAGGAAAGGCAACTGATTCGATGATTTTTTTGACAAGTGGTGGACCAAGATGAGATTGATTGGTAGAGAAATGGGCAAGAAGCGAGTAAAAATTGAGGGAAGGTGAGCCTTAGATGGGGGGGCGGTCTTTTCCAGAGGGGCTCGACGTTTTAACGGGGCTTAGATTTGTGACTAATCAGCTGCCATGTTGAAATCTTCGATGTGGGCTTATGTGGGTTCATTTATGGGTCACATAGATCCACTATTGTGCCAGCGTAGGGATAGACAACACTGTGATTGCAGCGCAACCCTTGTTCCCGCTGAAAATTTCTGTGGCGGCTGGGGCTGGTGGTAAGCCGGGTTGTTTCGCTTCTTTCGCTGCTTTTGTTGTAGGTACTTTTTATACATCGATAGTACAACTTGGAACTCTTGTCCATCTCTTCTGTGTCTTTTTTTTTTTTTTTTTTTCTAATTACCTACCAAAAAACAACTACGTAACTTGTTTTTCGATTTCATCACATTTTTTTTATATGTAAGCCTCATATAATCTCGTCTCGTGATTGCAAGGGGTCTGATATCCCTTCTCATACAATCTCGATGCACGAGGTAATACGACCTACATAATCAACAGGTGTTTTTCATGCGTGTTAGAAGAATGACCGCGGGACTTAAGTACATAACGTTGACAAATGCTTTCTTGTAACTTGCCGGAGCCGGTGGCTGGGTCCTCTTCCTGTATGTATGTACTGTGGGATGTATGTACATACTATTTATGTATGTTTATTCTCCAGCCCCCCCCTCCGAGATCTATCCATCGTTAGTACCGTAGTTACGTAGTCTTGCTTGACGTGTCAGCGCTTTAAGTGACAAGAGAATCATGTTTTCGACAGGGGTGCTTAGCATAGTATGCTTCTCTTTCTTCCAGATCCCCGCGTACAACTTCACATTGCATTCCCTACGTACATACTTAGGTAGGACAGGACAGGACTAAAGAAGTATGATGATAAACAAAAGTCCCTACCTATGTAAGTAGTAAAAGTTATTATATATTCTATCCATATGTTCTATGCCTGGGTACCTAAAAGATGGTGAGATTCAGCGGGGTTTGGGGCCTGGGCTAATACTTTCGTAACTTTCGGCTTTACCAAGAACCGCCCGCGATCAAGGATAGATGCCGGTCGGTGGACACTCACATGAAAGGCGGCAGACCAAACTCAACCCAGCTCCTTCAAGGGTAAGAGAATTGTAATTTCTTTCTTTTAATTGTTCGAAATTCGGTAATAATCTCAACTTCGTCAGCGGTTAGCTACCAGTGTAGATACATACATACCTGCAACAGCTACATACCCTCATATCGGCCAAAATAGGTGACGACGGCCCTGACTTCGTAAATCGAGCATCACTCCCTAGATCGACACCAGCATGACGGATGATCATTGTGGCGTACTTTTCACTTTCAACACTTCCTGCTCTTCCTGCTCTTCCTATGTACAATACTATATTTTATCCTAACCATCCCAGGCCTGGCCCTACATACGCGCTACAATACGGTCGTAAGACGACAGAGCCGAGGATGATAGCTTGGCTGACAACACGATGCTCTAGACCAAGATTTACCAAGTGAGCATACTCAGCATAGAACCCCAGGTCTAATTTTAGGTATCACTTCCACATTCAGCGTCCACGTAACGCGTGATTCGCGCATGTTCATCCCCTCAAGATATTACTAGTAGGGACTGGCAGTGCTCTTTAGGTTGTTTACCATATTTCAACTCCCTGGTTTTTACACGTCACGGAGAGCCTGGGCCCGCCCGGCCTTGTTCGGCAACGAGGGAAAACAAGTAGTTCGGAAGTATTGTGGGAAGGGATTTTCTTCTTAGGCGGCTCCAACATCTGCATGTCAGCAATCACAGTGTGATGTTTTGCCACATGAACGGAGACACTGTGAAACTGGCACTGGTACACACACACATTGTATTGTAATTTATATAATCTTCCCGCCTGTTAGATGCATCATTCTGACGGTGAGCGAGAGACGGGCGGGGCTTATTCCCTTTTTGCTCAGGCATCACCTTCGTTTCGGTCTTTGGGCCTTGGAGCTCCGAGACGCTTTGGAGTATACAAAAGTCGGTGTAACGAGACTCTGCAGTAGCTTACTTCAGACCGAGTTCCCTAAAAGGGTATATTTGCTTGTTGAGGACCATGTTGTCGTCATGAGTTATGTATAAGAATGAGTGATAAGATACCCATAAGGCGGTAAACCACAAATTGTCGCAAGGGTGTATACGGATCTTGTAGTGTAGACAAGACTCAATGATAACCTGATTTGCTATGAATTCACGCCGTGACTGGTTGGAAATTCGACCCTGTATGAATTTTGTGACTGGTCCAGAATTGTCTTGGATTTTTCTTCTTTTCTTTCGAAGCAGCTGAGTGGACCAATTTTATGCCGCTACCAAAGCACCAGAGTGGAGATGAGTTGGTGAGGTTTGGAGAAACACCCACGAGGACAGAGAGACAAGCACCGAGATATCCACCATCAAACCCCGTTACAATTCTTCGGGACGAACCTAGATGTAGTAGATAATGGCTCGTTTTGGGGGCTGTGGCGCAGAAGACCCTATTCTTAACCATTGCCGTCGAATGAAGGTTGTCACATGCGATGTCGGTACATTATTAAAATAAAATAAAATAAAAATAAAAAACCGACACGCTTAACAACATAAGTTTGATCCGCGTCTCTAGTGCACTTATGCTTTACCTAGACGAGTTTGGAGCCCAAGTCGCGATGCTATCGGTATAACATTTAGACCTACCTGCTCTTTCGTTTCGCCGTGTTCGCCGAACTGGTCGTATGAAGAGTCAATAGCGCGAATGAGAACTCTTTGAGACGATACTGCTAGGTAGATCATATCTCTTTTCGCAACTATCACTGTAACAATCTCTAGCATTATCTCTTTTTTGGAGCCTCTGACGTCTCATTATAGCAATTAATTTATTAAAATATATATGTATGGCAAATTATCGACTACCTTTTACAGCGTATAATGTCACTAAATGTTAATAGACGCCCTAGATTCCGTAAACATCACATGGTTTATCTACTCCTACTTCTTCAGGACTCGGTAACAGAGGTGGTTAGCTATCTTCAGCCTCAACATCTTTGCTTGATCTACCCCGGCTGCTGTTGTGATAGCTGCAGTTGAATGTCCAACCAGTTGCGGCAGCGGGAGCTGTTCGAATAGCCACTATTAAATAGCTCCGCCAATTTCCTAAATCTGCAACAAGCTCATGAGGAAAGCTCTGGGGCACACTGGCGAATGAGAAGTCAGAGTTGAGTCTTCGCACTCCAATTCGATTCCCACACAACCTCGCATCCACACCATCTCCACGCTCATGCTTACGCTTGTCTCGCGTACCTGGCGCCTAGAGTCCAGGTCGCATAAAGGGTCGCGAGCATTTAGAGCTTCAACCAGTCTTATCACATGCTCATCTCCAACATTGATATCAGCCATTCGGAGACGTCGACGCACCTAACTTCGAGGTATCACCCATATCTGGACAGTCCTAGGTAAATCTATGGGAATTTCACCTATTAAAACGTATCTCTGGATAGTGGCTATGGCTATACTACGGCTTCTACCATTATCTTTAAAGAATATAAATCACTCGATTACTAACCACCTACTAACTTGCTACATCTCTATACATACAAATGGTCCCGTGGTGGTTAGCCTTCGCGTAAAACAAGAATACATATCAAATATGCAGTTATAGTGTTCAACGTGGTATGTATATAAAAGCTTTTGCCAAAACGATATTATTTAGAGATGTATTTAAGTGTGACTTCGGCTTTTTCGGGCTGATTGTTAAACTACGGTTTCACAATAGCGTAAGAGGCAACTCAGTCTACTACGGATATCAACCCGCTACCCCTATCTCCAGGTCCTCTCCATCGCCAAGGATAGGAGCTTGTCTGGTGCCTTTTCCGTTCTAGCGATGTGACAGCGTGAATACCACCGAGACCCCCAGCTCTCGGACCAAGCTTTATTAGTCGGGGGTAAAATCTGACTGTAGATAATTGTTGATCACTCATAGCCCCAAGCCCCCCTAAATTGAGGCGCCCTTGTAGGCGATTCCAGACTTGCACGAGGCATGGGATATGGGAATACAAGCAGGATCGATCCCATGTGAATATTGAACCGAGCTGTAGGATAGAACTATGCCATCAAATTCGCTGCCCTAGGGGTAAACATTGTGTCCGGGGCTAGCCATTCAACTTTGACGAATAAGCAATACGGGGTCCATCAGACAAATCTAAATATATTCATCCATAGCTCTAACACTATGGATACCCATTGATCACCATAAAGCTTAGTATGATAGTGTCTAGCAATGATAGGACAGGATACTTTGGCAAGGGGCCAGTGTAGATTGAATCTCATCGTAGACAATTCCGAGAAACGCCGAGAAATGACGAAGACTTCATTCCTACGACGTAGTCTCCATGTTTCAAGCTTTCTGTTGACGTTGCCTACGCGCGCCAGCAACGCGATATTCCGTTCAGCAGAGTAGTCTTCCTGCCTACAATACATGCCAAGGTCTAGAAGTTCAGCTCCATTATTGCCACAACTGAGGATCTCGATATGTCGGTTAGGGGTTCCATTGCTATAGCCCAATTTCCACCTCGGTGATCTCGAACTGAGCTGTCATGTAACACGTGTTTATCTCGACTTCTTCTATCGCCTCGGATCATGGAGATTGACATCCCCTAGCGGGCTCGGGTAGAGGTCGTCATCGAAGTCATCGAGGAGACTGCCGTTCGTTGGGGAACCGGGTATAGCCTATTAGCTTGACGTGGAATATTCGACCATGGTAAGTGATTATCACAACTCATACCATCGTCATTGTCTCTGGGGTAGACAGTGAGGCGTTAGCCTAGCAGAAGAAACATTGGTTGTAGTGAAGTTAAACTCTAGTGAGATGTTCTTATTCAACTCCTAATACTAACAATGAATATGCCTTAAGCCCTGTTCATAGATGCTTCTTAATACCTTGCATATCGTAGGACCAGAGTGTTAGTTACCTAGGTAGTCACGAAGTTAACCCGCAAGCCAAGAAACTCGAATACCGTCTAGTGCATTTATCATTCATTTGAATTTTGCCTTAGCTACCTAAGCATCTAAGCATTGATAACTACCTATGTAGGTAGATATCAAGTCGAAGTTCCAAGAGGCCACTCTACCGCCTTACTTTACAGTACTCTTGTCCCCAATGAAGCTACCAGCTCGCTTAAGTCCCTCGACTCCGTCGTAAAATCTAGCGCAGAAGAAGGACAAACTTCGTCTAGACCCGATGAGTAAATCTACGTCATATGGATTTCAAACGCATCAAAATAAAGCAACGTCGTGGAGAGGTTCGGAGGACTTGAACGGGAATACGAGGTTTTCGGGCTTGTTGTCTAGCGTATCGCTCTCGATTATGATATCCCATGTTACTTAAAAGTCAACTATAACGTTAATCGAGTATAATAAATGTATTAGCTAATGACGAGAATTTCGTGGTGATCACCAAGTTGGGCAAAAGGCAGGGTGGTGGTGACCCCTTTTCCGGCCTGGCGCTGATCGCCGACCACGTCCTCTTTTTCAATATAATCCCACAGTCCCGCATACAGTGGAAATACCAGCTGTATCTCCAATAGTGACCCGAATATAGTAGAGAGCCACCTGGGCACAGCTAACTGGGCCGCTCCTTTGGCCACTGCCCAACGGCGGGTTGTGCCTGACAACTCAGCGAATCATGTTATTCGGACATCTCTGCGATAAAAACACGCCTATTAACGATATGAAGTATAGCATGTTAGTAAATAAATGCTCAACAAATATGATTTTGAAGGTTATGTGTAATTGTAAGCCTCTGTTAATGAATAATTTGGTAGTTCCGAGGGAATACGTTTCCCCCGTACTCTAGAGATTCTCTACAACGGGATGGAAGAGGATGCAGGATCGATGATATTGTGACAGGAAAATCATCATCCAAATCATCATTCTGAAGTCATTCACTGTGTTGAAATCCCGTTCTCCAACGCGTGTGACAGTAGCTAATCGTACTGAACACTGCTGGCTGTCAGTGGCAAAGGTCCTCCCCTCTTCAGCGTTGAAATAGCCTGAGACAGTGCGGACTCTAATAAACTCCTGTAGTGGAGCTCAGAAGCTCCAAATCTAGTATTTCATGTTTACAGCTCTAACATTGACGGAATTCCAGTTAGACCTTTTCCAAAGAAGATATGAGGTCCTGGTCGGGTGGTCCCTATGAACCCCTGAGACTACTAAAACCAACGTTCTCGACAGCGCCGCCTGTTTCTCGATGTTCGTACAACGTACTTGGGTATTGAATGAGCATCTGTTAACACGTGTATAGCGCATAACTTCACATACTCACTAATGGTGACTAGTTCGCCTCATGGAGAGGATACAAATATCAATCAGGGAATCGTGACTGTCTCTACCTATGTGACGATATCCAGTACAAAACCCACAGAACAGGGATCTAATTGGTCGTCTTACCAAACGCGAATCATTCTCCCTTCAAACACTACACCTAGACAGCGAGGCTTCAAAAGAGTACTTACGACAAGTGGCATTTGATCAGCATTTATACAGTCTGTGAGTATCAACACGCGGTCCCTATTAGAGCCCCATTAGCTTTAGTTGAAACCTATAATATATTACAATAACATGACCGAAGTACTTTGTCAACCTTAGCTGTCTCATGAGTCCCCGTGTAGCCTCTACGAGAGACCGATTCGAAGAGCCAAGGAGGTCAAGGCGATCTAATTACGTCATGCGAATCGTATATAATCAGTTTCAGAAGACATGGCATCGCTAGCGACTGAATGGAAGCCTCGCTTAGGCTAGGATGAGATGCTAGTCGGGTCGAGAAGGTTACCTTGAGCTACGCATCCTTTATCTTGCCCCTGGAAAGATAGGATAGCGTCGTGGCAACACGGAATGCCTAGGGACTACGAATATGGTCTACCTATGTATTTTCCAGTTCGAGAGGTTGGAAAATCGATGGATTCCGGGTATCCAGGAATTTCTCTTATTTTTCCCTCCCCGTTTTCCCATTATTTCTCCTCTAAAGGAGGCCTGTGAACTCCTTCGATTTACTAGCTTCTCGCATATCCTATTCCAATTAATTTTATTATTTACCTATTTTTAGACTCCAAGATTGAACGGAGAGACGAAGACAGTCTGATTTCCATTTAGCTGATGTAATGTTATTGGAATAGTGACCATTTGATTAGCCCCTATACATACCTCAAACTCACCCATTATTAGCATCACGAATATAAAATCCAATGTTGACTATCCTCAACATCCGAGGTGTAATATCGACCAGCATATATCAAAGATTTGGATGCTTTAAGGATCATCGCCCAAGGAAAATAAAAGCTGGATACGAGCTTATGGATAAGTCAACGGGGAAGGTTACAGATTTACAATGTGCGCTACCTTTGAGAGTTTTCTTTACTCTAAGACTAAACATTTCAACTACTTGACCAACGGTTTATACACATTATCACTCGAGAGAATGGAGAGAAAACTACTTGATACGTGAATAAAGGCTTGGAAAAAGGAGCATCCGCGGTGGTGTCGTTGAAAGCAGTCCTTAAAATATAAACTTCGGTGTCGAGATACTACTCTCTTAAATCTAACATTCTAACGAAGCTCTTTCAACAGGGCTAGCATCATATGAAGGGGTCATCACTACATTTCCCGTGATATTCACTTCCTAACAGCTGTAGAACCACGGCTTATTACGACAGACTGGCCTCATCACTTTTAAAGATCGCAAGTTGTTCGATTTGTGCTTCTCGTCTTTTGGTGGTCTTGGCTCAATCGGCAGATGACGGCTAACGATCCTGACACTTGTTGGGTATTGGGAGAAACTAGAAAGAGATATAATTGTTGCGGAGTATCTTGCCTTGCGATCATCAAAACCTCGGATATGCGGTTGTTCAAAGTGATAACATAGAAGCTAGGAGTCTTACAAGGCAAAATCGCAAGACCCAGAGTGTCCCAAGGCCAATCTAGCGATGGGACAACAACGACATTGTTGTGTGAGGAACTCCAAGCCTGATTGCTTAGGACCGTATAGATGATATCCGTTTGTCTGCCGTATCTCAGATACGATCTCCCAATGGGTCGAATCCAGATTTAGGCCTCCGACACCGATGACTTACATATTCTCCTCGAACTAGCTCGACACAGAAGACTTGTTATGAAAAAACCAACAAGTGACTCATGTCTGCGACAGACTTCAACCAAACCCAGCCCTGACAAGCTACCTCGCAAAACGCCTCGCATAGACACAATCGAACTAGCAGAACGGGTCCAGTCTGAAAGAGCAAGCATCATACTCTAGGCAGGTCATTGGAAGACCAGAAGTGATCGATTCGCTAGGAAAATCCTGGTATGGCATTTAGGCAGCCCTCCGCTAGGATATATGAGTCAAAGAACGCCAGAACTGGGTGCGTGCAGGCGATGAGGCATATATTGATTATATGCATGGATCGCAAAGAGACCTGCTTTGCGAACTCCGAGGTCCATATGCATGGCCCCCAAGTCTGAGTCAACATGAAATCTCAGTATCAAGGTACCTGGATTTTGCTAGAGCAGCCTCGTCAAAAATGTTGGATCGGCTAGCTGCTGCAGATAATAAGGGGAAGAGCCTCCGCGGAGAGGTCGATGACCAAGAATATCTCCCATCGCTTATGATATGGCCGCCTGGGACCCACGAGAGCGGTAACGAAAGGGGGAGGCACGAGACGCTTGCGGGATGCGAGGCTGTCCCTTCGGGTATGCGGCGTTACTAAGAGTGGGTTAGGTTAGACGCGAGCTACGGTTTTTCGTCACAACTCACACATGTCGCCGTGGGGGGCGCGATGCTGTTGGAACATGGGGTTTGATATTTTCCCACGTGCGAGGAACTAATATCCGAAAGAAACCTCATCTCACATGTACATGCTTATATGTTGTGCGATGTATATGACCCAACGATCATACTGAAGATGATATATCGTAATAGAGGGTTTCGTAAGATGATAGCTATTATTTCCGATTAATGATATCTTTCAAATACGTACCAACTTCCAGGAGAACAGGCAAGGTCGAATATGCCTCATACAGGTACCTTTCAAAACAAACACCCGTGGCTCTACATCGGTGCTTTGAGGTGGTTTGTTGAGCGCGCGGGCGTAGTTGGTAGTTATAATTGAAGCATTTATAGATCCACAACTAGAGCAAGGGGGGAGGCGGCGATCGGGTTTGGTGTTGTTCGCGTCGGAGAATAACCATCTTCTCTGCTCCTCTTTTCCAGAACAAGATATCGATTGGGACCGACTATACTAGTACCTCCCAGTTGGGACCATGATGTACAGCCGTCTCAACAAACAAAACATTCCATCTGTAATGTGGCTGGTCCCAGGACAGAGATATGTATGTACCTACAACATGCATATAACTCCGGGATGGCATAGCCGGACGCATATCACACATTAGGGAAATAGAGGAATATTTAAACCAGAAGAGAGGCTAGAGCATGGACTTCAGAACAAGCGCAACGCACAGGCACCGCCCGACCGCTCCTTACTATGGATTGAATTAAGGATGCCGGCATGGGACATTGATAGAAAAGAGGCAAAGCAGACTAGACTACTGCGGCCTTCGTCACATCTTCGCATCGACCAGCCCGGATGCGTGATAACGGCGCACTGCCACCGTTCCTTCGGAACACCATCGTGCATTTTTCTGCCTCGCGGTGCCTGTCCCGAGACGACCCCTCGCAGGCCGAGAAAAGGAAAAAAAGGCGCGATAGGGTCTGTGTTTGTTTGCTCCCGTGCGGCGTATTCTTGTGATCATGCGTGAAGAGGCCACCTAGGAAAATGGTGCTCGAGCGCTTGATGAAGAGGAAACGACTTAGCTGCGCCTTTGCACATTGGGGTCATAGATGGGGCCTTGGCAGGACAAGAGAGAGAGAGAGATGCTCCAATTCTACCCGCTGCCGAGGCCAGGGCATGACGACAACCCATCTACGCGGGAGTTGCTCTCTCGCCTGGCTTCCGTTTGCAAGATAAACAACTCCCTCTCCGGTGGATGGCCACCTCGGTAGCGGCCGTCCGCTTTGCTTTCGCGGCTGGCAACAAAGTCCCCTCCCTCTCTCCCCTCCCCTTCTACTCACCGCCCGTCACGGGTTCATACCCAAAACGTAGCAATCCGCAGAAATTCGCTACAGAGTAATTACCTACCTAACGCTCCCCATGCTTGCTCACTTATCTCCTTCCGTCACTAGTGGGAGTAAAATCCCCGCGAAAAGGGGTGTGAGGAAGGGAAGGGAAGGGAAGAGGGGGCCCCCTCGGAGCGAAGATCTGGGGGAGAACGGCACAGAATAGCACTTTGCACCTGGGCACATCCAGATGGACTATACGAAGGGGTGGTGTTTGATCGGATAGGTAGGAGTAGGAAGGACCAATTTAACAGAAAAAGGTCGCGGGCGCTTAAACGGACCCCTTTCTAACCAATGAGGTGGCGGGACTCTTGTTCGAACCGCTGCATGACACACCCATCCCCCTTAACTGCGAAGGTAAGGTTGAGCCAATGGGAACGAGAGTTCGGCCCAGAGCCAGCGCTTAAAAGAAGATTGCGCACCTTGCTCTTTCAGACATTCTTGAGAATGGGAACCCTAATGCGAAGAAGGATTAGCGCCCTTTTTTCTTTTCTTTTCTCTTCGAGAAGCCCCCCTGTCTGAGCCCCGCCATGCAAGTCCCAGGATGTCGGGACGCACGAGTTAGCCAATCGTCGTCCTCAGACACCACAGTCGGGCGTCGCGAGTATCGAGGTACCCTATTACTAGGGCGAAACTACACTATGGAAAGTGAAAGTGTATAATGGGAGTCGATAAGTGTAAGTATACCCCTAGGCAGACAGACATACCATCGATGCTGCAGAAATCAGCAATAAACACCTCGAATGAAGAGTGATGATCATCAATATATGAAATTCTCAAGATGAGTAAGATATAGTCATACGTCCTAACCACGAGGACCAAGTAGTATAACTCTCCCACTCACACACAACCACTTTCGTGACAGCACAAGGCGTAAGGACCAATGAGGCCGAGGTCGATCTTGATCAGGGGTCTGCTCATCTTGGTTACCTATCTTACCTTACTACCGCGGCGGGCAGTTCGCGTGGCCCAAAAAATACATTTCGACAAATGACAATGAAAAACACCGCGCGTGCGTGAGAGGGCGGAGGCAGCGGGCAAATGAGGCCACCAACGACGGCCACACTCTTGACCGAAATTTCGCCCAATCCAAACCAGAAACTCGTCAACGCTTACGAGCCCAACCTCACGGCCGCATTTGAGGTCGCCTTAGCGGAAAACAACATTCAACGTCCGTTCCCGTCCGCGACTCTGAAAAAAGCAAAGGAAAATATAAATAAATAAATAAACACTCTCAGAGAAAAAGAGGGCCAAACTTTACGTTGGGGTCTGCCTATAGAGAAGATTTCCCTCTCGTCAAAACGCACATTGTACAGACACTAGGCTCCGGTAAGCTAGGCAGGTAATGGGGATGCCATGTATTGTGAACGTTGGCTACACGAATTTTGACACCGTCCTATCCTATACTTGCTTTCCCTCACGCCCTCGCCGATCCCCCCTTTTCAAAGGGGGGCGCGCACACCACACACAACAAGTCCGTAAAACCAAAATAAAATAAAAATGAATACAAAATATCCCTGGTATCGTCTTGAAACCCTCGGGTTCCCCAGGGATTGCTGATGCCCGCCAGCAAACGCCAATAAACTCCATCGTAGTATCTTAACAGAAATCCGCCCAAATCCCGCCCTCTTTGTAATGCCAGGTACGCCATGGATCTAGATCGTAAGAAGCCATTAAGTCGTTTTCCACCGTTTTTTCTCAGGGGCTAGATGAATATTCATAACCCATCGAGTTTAGCGGTGGCTTTATTGCGGATTTGATGTTGATAAATATTTCGGAGATGAAAAGAGAATGTGAGTCATTGAGTGAGCGAGATGGATGTAATAGATATGAACAAATGGAATGTAGATGATAATTGTTGGCATGGAAGCCGATGTAAAATTAGGGGAAGGGTGTCAAGACTTTAGTTCGTTCGGAATTGAGTAGTGCGGTAGGTAAGGGGGTTTTAATCGAGTGTTCAAACCGCGTTTGTTCGGGCTGCTGCCGCCGTTGCAGCAGCTGCTTGGGCCTTGGGACAGTCCAAATGCGCCGTTTTTCTTCTCTTGCCTTTCGGCGCCGGGTCCATTCTCGGCGTATAAGTAACGGTCCTCGTAACAACTTCCCGAATATGTCGCACACTCTTCGCTGATGACTTCTGCGCTCTGGACTCTTGCGCATATCTAGACTTCAATGCTGCTTCCCAGTCAAATGGTGACCGTACTGATCTCGCGCTGAACGGAGATCGCGCCGCCGTCGCACTTAGTGGCGAATCTATCGTTGAAACGGCAGGGGATGGCGGCATATGAAGGCTGGGGAACGCTGTCGCTCCTACTGGTGGCGCGGACATCGGTTGGTTTGCAAAAGGGCTCAGCGGGATGCCGGCTGGTGATCTGTGGTTACCGCATTTGCAGGAGCAGTCTGTCTGCTCGCTGCTCGCGGTCGATGGTGCTGATTCCTGAGTCGAGTCATCTTCTGGCGTGCTAGTTCCTGATTTCTTCTCCGGCGCAACTGGCGAGGGCACCGACATGGCCTTGAGAAAATCCATATAGGCCAAAGGTGGACTGATAGGAGTCTTGGCGCTGTTAGGGAATTCCTCCTTGATAAAGTCCGGCACTGCAGAGAGAGGTGTCCTGGCCGACAGAGCAGAGAGCTCTGAAGGGAAGGTCGCCGTGACTGGAGTGGTCAACTGCGCGAGCTTTGGCTTGCTTGCAGGCATGATGATGAGTCCTGAGGTTGAAGTTAAGTCTATGTTGGTGGTTTGGTGAAGTGGCCTCAAGTCAAGTGAATGACTCAGAAGGGTAGGAAGACGGGATGCCTACAAGCTGCACAGTAAAGTCGCCGTGGTGGAAGAAGAGTCGAGACTAGGTGGTGAACGAGGGGGACAGGTAGTTATAATATGTAACTCTGGAAGGTCAAGGATGAGGTTGCTGCGTGGAGGACAAGGATGTAGGCAAGCAACCTAGTCGATGCTGAGACGAAAGCGCCAACGGGAAGCTAAGCTACTCCCCGGCAAGAAACACTAGAAACACTAGGATCGATGTACAGTATGTGACAGATCCCAATGGTAGGGGTGTGGTTCCAGAAATAGTGCCGGGTTCTGCGCTTGTGAGTCCTTAGACGGGTAGGCGTTCCTTTTTTCGAAAGCTGGTAACTTATACCAAAAATGGATACCAGGACCAAGGCGTTTTACTTATTATCGGTACGCGCTCTTGTAGGCCTAGGGAGGGTCAAGAGGACAGACACGAATATGAAAACAAGGAGGGTCAAGTTCGTGTGGCTCCGGATAGTGGAGTGAGAAAGCGAGAATAAAGAAAGAGAGCGTTGGCGCGAAAGAGAAAGGCTCAAGCTCCGTGTCGAGGGCGGCGGCAGTGGTGGGCCAGTAGTGGGTGTGCAAAGTGAAGATGTCTTGGGATTGGTTGCTAATAGGCAGCAGGGATCAGGTGCCCTTTGAACCAAACCCTTTACAGCTTTAATTGTATGTACGTAGTATGTAGTAGTAGACGTACGTAGTAGGAATGTATGGATGTATGGGTGTATGTATGTTGTATGTATGTATTTCTCTTGTGTTGCTGCTGACTCTAGACTTGATTAGTCCCGTGGTTGAGCTGGATAAAGGTTGCATATGTAGGGAGTAAGGTTATGAGGCAGTGAGTTAGGTGTGTAAGAGTTTGGAAGTACATAATAATCAGGTAGATTATATGAGAGAAAGCACTTGACTTGACTTACATCCTCTCATTAAAATGATTCACCCCGAAAAAAAAAGGTAGGTATACTTACAGGTAATCAAGGTTCCAAGGTTCTCAGAGGTATAAGTTACTTAAAGCTGGGGTCGCGGTTGACCTTAACCTAGCTCAGTTCAAGGGCCTATCCGAGCTTGAATTGTGGGATTGGTTAAACAGCCCTCGTTGGTGTGGTTTGTCAGGCGCAATATACCGGGATTTTGTAGCTACTTTGGTAGGTTTGAATGGATCGGAGGTATTTGATACTTGTGATTTAAGCGCTGCCGCTATTGGGGCTGCTGGGGTTCCCAGGGTTCCTAGGTATGTTTTGCTATATTTGGGTCTTGATTAGCGCCGTTCCGTTGCCCACTCTCCTGATTTGACCTTCCCCCTGTCCTTCTTTACTGTCTACCTAGGTACCATCACGGAAAGACAACCATCAATTGCCACCATTCACAACTCACCTTGACCTAAACCTGAGCGCCAAACAAATCTTAGATCATACAGATCATATAACTCATATACCAACTTGCTTTTTGTGACAGTCGGCTCACTGCCGGTTTGTCAGATCTCGAGCTGAATGGGCTGAGAAGTGGATCGCGGGATGGCCGTCTTGTGGCGCGTTAATGTATATCTTTCTGTGTTGTGTGTCGAAGAATAGACAAGATAGGTATTGTAAAATTTATTTTAAAATTTTTGATGTTTTGATGTTTCAGCCGTCGAGAAGCTTAATCAAGGACCGTTCCGTTGTGTCTTACTCACGGATCATTACACAGACATTGGTGATTGTGTAGCCTGGGAATTGATGCCCTTTATGTTCATTCCAAGACCTCTCTTGCTTCTCTCTTTAGCCACCAGGTTTTATCCTATACCATGGTATTGCTTCATTCAGCGCGCGGTTCGCGAAGGACGCTTCGGTTTTCATTAGCATTGCACAACTAGAGGTTCTCTATTGTCCATGAATAGAATATCTTGTCTGGTTTTGCGGCTTGTGGTCTTAGCCAGGCTTGAGCAGAGCGCGCGCCACATGACGCAAGACACCGGCCGAAGGCATTCTGGCGATGTTGTTGGCCAGGAGGATCTCATGTAAATCTGCTTGGGTGGTTGGGGTCTACAATCTACCACATAGCTTCTTCCCAAGTCTCAAATTCGACACCCCAGCGCGCGCTTCGTCGAGGCCGGATCATGAGGCCACAGAGATATAGACTGCTCTTCTAACTCGATGTGACAGTCGTCTAGAATAGTTCTATGCCAGTCACATTCCCCAAGTAACCCAGCATTGTGGAGCCGCCGTACTTGGTTTAAGCGCCCCCCGACCCCGTCAATGTCTACGCCAACTACTCCAGCTAACCTCGTCAATCGTGTTTGCGCGCTTAGAGTATTGCTTCTTTATGGTTGCTGAAGAATGGATGTTGTTCCTCTTACCATCCTGCAGGAAGTAGCCACGACTAATTTGCACTATGGCACAGGAGATACCAGGTCCAGGCACGTACCTAGTCGACAAAACATGTTGGAGATAACTTAATATTAGCATCTATCATTGGCCTCCACGTGTAAAGGGATGCGGCCAGAGCCGCTAGCAAAAAGTGTTATTTCTTATATCCTATGTTAAACATGGCATGGGGTTATAGTGAATCAACCAACACGATGCTACCATAGATTAATGCGTGGTAAGCATCGAACAGATTCTGTAGACTCAGTGTCAACGATCATGACTGAGATGTTTTGTTTAGACAAACAGCAAATAGGATCGTCACAACTTTCGATAGTAGGTTCAGATATCAAAATAAAGAATGTGCTGCTGTTTCCCGTGCCTAAGCGGTATCGACTAGACCTTATCCGACGAGTCGAGATCTCCGCCACCCATAGACAAGCTGATGTTGGCTAGGAAAGATGCACCCTTGCCGGCCGGCAGCTTGATACCTGCGGGATACTAGGTCCATATCTCGGCCTGGAGCTACCGTATGTACGATATGCTTGGTTAAGCGCGTGGGGTTGCGAGCGAAACTGGATGCGTGGCAACCAGCATGAGCTATCGCGGCAAACGATCCCACATTATACGTTCGCTTTCGAGGTCTCTGACTGAGGTGTTGGTGTGTATACGTGCTCATAACGTCACCAGATCGCTTGATGTATGGTGGATGTTACTCGTCGAACACAGTATACCTAATGTATGTTGCCTATGTGCAAAGAAAATGCACCTTCTTTCCTTGCTGTCGAAGAGTAATCCTCACAGCTAGTACCAATAACCATCTCGTCGACAAGACCCCGCAGCAATGAGACGCATCTCTAGGAAAAGGTGCTTCTCTAGCTTCGTCCGAGGAGCATGGAGGATTTTCACGACGCATCACGCTTCTTTCGGCCACTCCCAACGTTAAGTATCCACACTGTCATTGGACATATGCATTCAACTGGCAGGGCTCCGCCTCGTGAGTTATTGACCGCCATTTATGAGAGCTGTCATGGAGTACGTAGATGCGAAATTGAAACATTCCCGATTTTCCTCTGACGGGATCAATAGAGCTGGCTAATCAGACGTTGCGTGAATGGGAGGAGTCAGTAGACGGTATAGGTCTGCTATGCCGAGTATCTGCCTGTTGCCAACCCCGAATTGTATAGTGTACTGGGAGCGGGAATCCGTGTTGAGACGTCGACGCTCTCATACGTACTCATAACCCCCCCCACGAGTGAACGCCACCAAGTTGCCACTGAAGAAACCATGACGAAAAGGCATGGGTTTTAGACAGAGACTCCCAGTTTCGTATACGCGTCCATTTTACGAGATTTTATTATCTTCATCAGACTTCTCTGACCTCTTTCGCTACTGCATTGCACAGAGCCACCGTCACACCAGCTCCAGTGAGAACGTGAATCCAGAGTCTTTGGGTATCGCTGAGGCGGTCATTGGCGCTCTTGACCTCGGCAAACATCACTTTCCGGCTCGGTTCCGTTCTCCACAGTATTAGGTCAGGTATACCGCCTCCTCTCTGACCGTATTCTTGTGCCATGACCTTACAAACTGCGGCCAGCGCCGCACCATCGAAGCAATGGGCTAGTTCAAGAAGGTCGTCTAGCTCGTATTCCCATTTGAGGCCGATAATGCAGGTATTATTCTCGCGCTCTCGCCGGTCGACCTCTTCGATTAGCCTCGCTGCCCCACCGTTCGCGATCGAGACGAGACGATGGTTGATCTCAGATGCTCTGGTCGGATAGAAGGCATCTGTGTGCAAATCCAACGGGCAAGTCTGGTATGCGGTCTGAAAAACATTGGGTATGTATAGAAAAAGTATGTCGAAGAAGAGATACGCAAAGAGGGTTCTCACTATTCCCCCTTCCGCGTGATAGCCTTTCCAGCCCTGGCTTCGATACCAGCTCAGACACATAGCCTCCACGCTACATTCCCCTCCGTCCTCGCCTTCGTCCACCCATATAGTCTTGGTACTTGCTGCTCGTCCATTCTTGCCTACGATGTCATCTTTCTTCAATTGGATGCCCTCGACAAAATGTTCCTGGGGCTTTTGTAGCCGGACGTGACCGAAGTCATGCTGTAAACGCTTTGGGATCTTGAGCTGCTTCTCGAGCTTGACTAATCGTTTCTGTATATCATAATGATAAATCAGATGACAATTTTGGTCCTCTAGAGCAGTCTCGCAAGTTGTCACTGCGATTCGTTTCCAATGCTTCTTCCGTACTTCTGCATCTTTGTAAGAGGGCTCGAGCTCTAAGTCGTACATGTAATGCTCCTCTAAAAGAGCCTTCCGCTGGTACCAGGAGCCCCGACGAGCTAGATGAAAGAGGCGTTGGTCGAGGAGTTCGGTTAGCAATGCGTGTTCTCGCCTGTGCTCCTTCAATCGCCCCAAAACGTAAGCCGCTTTATGGACAATTCGAGTGTACGGATGGGCAGGATTAAGTCGCCTCAAATAAGCTCCTTCGCCGGATTCGTAAACTCTCTCCTCTTTCTCCTGTTCCTCTTGTAACAGAGTTTTCCATCTTAGGTATATCTCCTCGAAGGCCCCAATGACTTTTCGAAAGCCTGCTTCTGTGGTGGGCCCATTAAATTCTAGAATATTGTCGATAGTGTATTCGGTCCTCATAGCTGTCTCGAATTCCAACAATTGATCTCTCGACGCGAAGATGTTGGTCGATCTGCTGACAACGTAATTTGGGAAATTACGCTTTGATATTTTTGCAAGAATAATCGTAGTGAGAGATTTCTCTGTCCACTCAGTAGACCGATAGAAAACAAGGTGGACTCTCTCAAATAATCTGAACACTGGCAAAGAAAGCCTTATACAAGGCCCGGCTATGGCTAATATCTTCTCGAGGAAATGTTTTCGTCTATTGGAATCCTCACTAAGACTTGCTGGACCCGAGGAATCCCCCTCCGGAGTATTTCGATCTGGAAAGTCGACCGAGGCATTGGTGCTAGAACGTCGAAGGCCCAATGAGAAGAGGCCAGCTTGTTGACTGCTCATTTTGCAAATGGATTTCGCAAGGTCCGCCTTATTCTTTCCTTGGACCTTCGCTTCTTTGGCCAAGGCTTTGACTTCGTCTAAACTGAGGAGTGTTATAGCCTCTTCTACACTGGTGATAAGCTGGTCTGATTTATCAGCAAATGTGAAATTCTCAGTAAATACGCATTGATCTTGACCAAGAATTATAGGTTTCGGTTCCGTAGATTCTAGGACGGGTAGAGACGTAGAAGAGTCTGATGGTAGATCCCGACTTCTCTGTAGCTCGTTGACGGCTGCCTCGGTATCTTGAATGTCATCATGGTAGCGTAGACGGGCTATACGATGCCACGAGGCCGTTTTCCTAAGGAATAATCGCACATACCTGTAATGGTCAATAAAAGGAGGGTCTTAATAAATCAAATATGCTCGATGTTTTATTACATACAAGAATTGAGCCTCGTAAGCCAACCTATTCCATTGATCGAAGATACACATTTCTTTCTCGTCAAATAAGTGAGACTCCTCGTCAAGTACTGTCCCAAGAGCAAGGTTGAAAGCATCGACGTAGAGAGATGTCTTGCCTCTCACCCATTTTCTCGAATCGAGCCTCGAGGCAGCACTTGTAGTGTCATGATCCTCTTGTGATGCTCTGAAGTTCTCATACTCTTCGAGAGCTTCTTTTCCGGACTTTACCTCGGGGAGAGAGTTCTCAATGGCGGTCCGTCGAGGCGGTTCAGCCTCTGTCTCTGACTGGTCCGGGGTGCTATCTTCGCTATGCCTAGGCGCTGCAGCATCTAAACCACGCGTGCTTGGCAATGGCTTCAATGATGGACTTCTAGTTCTTATATCTTGATCCAAATCATCATCACTATCGTATACCTCCTCTCTCTTGGCTTTCTTAATAGGAGGCTCATCAGATACCTGGTCTGGCTTGCTATTAGACCGAGATGATTTCTGAACACTGGCTGGATTTAATCTCTTGACAAAAGCGTCCATTATTATCATGTATCCCGAAGGAATATCATTTTGGGCGACGTTGCAAGGATTGGAAGGGTGAATTTAAAGAGGTGAATGAATCCATACCAACGAACGCGTGGCAAGACGCGACATAAAATTTCTTAGATAAAGCAATCGTAGCGGAAACGCGCAGTCACGCGACAGCTATCTGTATATCTAAAGTACCTTTCGCCAATCAGTACAAACTCTATCCATGGCAGGAGCGATTTGAGTACAGTACCCCGAACTTAAAAATACTTAACCATACTTAACCTAATTAACGAAACTTCCCCCCAATATATAAAATTCCACACCAAAGAAATAAAACCTTGCAACATCTTTTTTCTTTTACAACTCTCATTCGCGTTAATTCGCAACCAATTCTCAACTTCAACCAAGCACGAGCATGGCCGAGGAGCACCGCCAGACTCCAATCCCCGTCCCCTACGTCTACGGTCAACCATCGCAATCCAATTTGCAACAAACCACCGCCGAAATGGCCAACCATACCGACAACGTAATCCCGCTGACCCATCCCGACATTGAATTCCATGTCACCGCCGCGGCGCTACCGAACACCAACGCCCCCCACAGGACTAACCGCCCGCCCACTACCGACGAGGTGGCCGAAGATTATGTATTTCACGTTGTTTCCTGTACTTCCTATGGGTTTGACGCTAAGCTGCTCTTCACTCTATTCGGCCTGATCAGACGCGAAGTCTCGCCGCTGGCCTTCCTGACAAGAAGCATCGCCCGGTTCTTCAATTGGAGCATGCGCTTCTTCCCCAATCTCATACGTCAGCTAACCATGACTCGCCAACGAAAGCAGGCCGCAGCCCCCGCCCCCGCCGCCTCGGCTTCCAACGCGCCGAGCCCTGCCGGCGCCAGCGCCTCGACCGCTAACCCCCCGGCACGAACGGGCACGCCCTATCGCAACACGAACGGCGGGCAGGAGACGACCGCGAGCACGTCGCGCGCTGCCTCCGCTCACCCCGACCCCGGCTTCATCCTGATGGAGGCCCCCCTCCACGGCGCACCCGTGCGCCAGTACCTCAACTCGAAGGTCACCGGTCCCCTCCTCGACGGCATGAAGATCATCGCTAAGGAGCAGTAAGTTACCCTACCACCTATGTCTTCCAATTGGTATACGTCTACACTCGTCGTACCGGCATTCGCACATCGTCGCAATGAGTCTCTATTATGGTCACTAATACCTATTTACACAGGCCCCAAGAACCTCTCCGAGTGCTTGGCGAGTACCTGATCCAGCGCTCCAAGGATCTGGAGTCGGCGTCGACGTGAAGGGTTAGTGAAGGGACATGGCAAGCATTAGCATGGAGTTCAGGACAGGATGGGAAAATTCGTTTGGTTTTGTAAACTCGCATGGACATTGGCCCTTATCGAGGATGATACCACTTGACATTGAGATCATTGTTGCTTTCAGTAGGATTTGACTTCACGAGACTAGTGTACTGCATGTAGGACAACTACGAGTCTTTAGGACGAGGCATAACACAATACTATCCACAAAGACTTGGGAAGTCATATTCATCTGTAGGTACCTCATGCAATTGTGCATTGTTCGCCTTTCTTATGCGACTACCTAAGGTATAATAAGAACTGAGCATTCATCTTTTTTGGTGGATGCCCGAAAATGCAATTACGTTTCCACGAACTCCATGACCACCAGACCAGGCATTCCATGCAAAAACATCCTTCCGCGCGAGAGCTTATGCTTACGCGACGATGGTGCTGGCGGTGGCGCTCTCGTACTTCCAGGTCGGGGGCAGGACACCGACGGTCTTGTAGTAGCGAGCGAGACGGTGGATTCGCGACTCGATCAGAATGAGGCGGAACTTGGCGTCCTTGTCCTTGCGGTTGCGCTCGAGGTGCTTTCGGACGGAGACGGCCTGTGTGGTTTTATCATTAGCATTTTATCGCTACATATAGAGAAGAATAGTCAACTCACCTTCTTGATCAACATGTACAGATCCTCAGGAAGCTCGGGAGCGAGGCCTATATGAAGATCGCACCGTCAGCCTTGACCAACAGTGGCATTATTATTTCCATAGGTTCCTAGGAACACTATGGCATATTTTGTAGAATGGATAGACAGCCTTTCGTAGGCTTCGAGGGGAGTTGTTTCATGTCGTACCATTGGACTTGAGGATTCGCAGGATCTTGTTACCTGATTTCACAATTAGCTCAAATAAGACAATACAGATTGGCAGAATTTTGCGTACCAGTGACGACGCGGACCTGAGCGATTCCGTGGGAGTCACGGAGGACGACACCGATCTGAGAGGGAGTAGCACCCTTTCGGGCGAGTCTGCAGATTTGCTCTTCGACCTGACCAGGAGTGGTCTTGAGCCACGCGGGCGCAGTGCGCGAGTAGGGGACAGCCGAGGCTGAGATACCCTTTCCGTTAGAGTGAAGACGACCCATTGTGACGGATGTGTTTGTCGACCTGTGGTGGTGATGGTGGTGGTTGAATTGATTAGAAGTTGGAAGATCGTGAGTTCGTGAAGTTTTGGTGGGTTTAATTTTTTTTTCAGAATATGCTAAGTAAAAATTGTGTGTCCATTTCGCCTGCCTCGGTGGTCTGTGCAAACCCCACTCTTATCCCAAAATGTCCGAAGTTTAACCGAAGCTCCTAAGGATATGGGTCCCAGATAAAATTTATTCTTTCTTCACTTCCCAACCTTTCTGGCTTCAACAGCAATCACGAACAGCCACTAACAATACGGTCATTTCAGTAGCCTACGGAATTTATATGATATATCTTACATGTACGTGGATTCTGTAGACTGTTCGATGAATTGTGGTAAGTTTACTCAGTTAAACTTCCATTCTATCAAGGTAAGCCTTCCAAATCCATGCAATCCTCCCGATTTCTTCCTTTATGATGAGACACACCATACTTCATTTATTTTCTGGTACCTCTTATATCATCGGGTCTTCGGACCTGAAATGTATTAAACGGACTTCTGATGGACAGATTCCTTGCCTTTCGAATCTCAACAATGCCTTTAATAGCTCAGCCTTAACTGACATAGCAAGCAGGTACCTCGTATATATGTAGGCGGAGCAGATATTAGCTGCGCGGATGTTGGATACCTAGGTATCGCCTAGCAGAATCTCGACATTGAGACCACACCGAGTCTTCAGGCCTAGGCTAGGTGACACATTGCATACTGAGACATCAGGCAATGTTGCCCCATATTAGTCAACATGTTGGACGACCTCTATGGCCGATGACCTGATAACCTAACAGGATTTCTACTCGTAATTCCAAGTTCTGTCTATATTATATCGTACCACTTCAGTCAGTTGATGAGGGGTCCTGACGAGTTGCTACTTCTATAGTAATGAAAGATCGTATCAGTTTAACAGCAGCAATGGCATCAAGTCTAACTGGCTCCATAAATATTGCTCGTCCCCGCGTGTCGTTCTCGAAATATTTTCCTATTGGTGCTCTCGCGGAACCCCGAGATGCTTTCTGCCCTCTTCCGGCATGCACCGTACCAGGTCTGCTATCTTCAGGCGGGGCTAAGCTGCCAAATATCAAGTTATCGTCAAGACAATGGCAGTAATAGATAATTACGACACTGCTTCAAGCCAGATGGCCCTGAAGGTAATTCCTAGGCACTAAGAGCAAACCTCTCGAAGAAGTCGTTCAAATGCCCCCAGCTAAACCTCTCAAGCTCTCTACATAGGTCAAGTCCACCCTGCCGGTGACTATATGTATATCTCCAAACACATTAGTAGTCAAAAGCCTATGAACCCAGGAATACTGATATACACTAAAGATGATTAATTGTTAATGAATTCAATATACCGTAGCTCATATATAGGACTATATTTGTTCTCTATTACTTAGTATCAGAACCACGCCATGATAGAAGATGTTGCACCATTAGGGTAGGAAAAGATGTAAAAGAAAGCTTAGTTGACTAGACTAAATGGCAGTGGGCTAAAACCATATGGTGGTTAGTCTCCTAGGACACAGAACCCGCAACAGAAGACAAACCAAGAAGCTCAAGAAAATCCCCCGTCATGCCCCCATGATATCAACCTCTTAACAACTTCAATACTAGAGCCATAGCACATGCCCCCAAACATCCCGACCCCAAAAAGTCCCAAGAAAACCCATCCCCCAACCTACAACCATCCAAATCCGGAGAATTAGCGTCGACACCCGAATAGTTTACGTGCTAATGCCGAAGAGCTCGGGTCCGGCTTGCCGGCATCGTCTTAGGAACCTATTCCACACGAAGACAAAACCGAACATCCCCTTCGCAGAGCCGATCACCCTACTAGCACGGAAGACGACTATAGGGAAGATCAAAAAACAAAAGATTGATGCACATTTCCATTTCAATTCAAGAGGGTACGAGCTAATGATAATCTAGGTTTGGACCGTTTTTTTCCGAATTGACCGCCCTCCCCCGCCCCCCTCCATTCATCCCTATCATGATCGTTAAAAATATATTAGACGCGTGTGTGGTGGGTTTTTATATTTTCTAAAGAAGTTTCCGAATAAGCCGACAAGAGCAATTTATAGGTTGACGGCCTTGCGGAAGTTCTCGCCGGCGTAGATGGCGTTGTCTCCGAGTTCCTCCTCGATGCGGAGGATCTGGTTGAGCTTGGCCAGACGCTCGGAACGAGCGGGCGCGCCAGTCTTGATCTGGCCCGCTCGGATGCCGACCACGATGTCGGCAATGGTCACGTCCTCGGTCTCTCCAGATCGGTGAGAGACCATGACACCCCAGCCGTCGGCGTAGGAGTCCTTGGCGGCCTGGATGGACTCGGTCAGAGTTCCGATCTGGTTGACCTTGAGGAGTAGGGAGTTGGCGGCCTTGAGCTCGATGGCCTTCTTGATACGGATAGGGTTGGTGACTGTCAAGTCGTCACCAACGATCTGGATGTCTTGGGTCTTGTAGAAGTAGCTCCAGGCCTCCCAGTCGTCCTCAGCGAAGGGGTCCTCAATGCTGACAATAGGGTACTTCTTGGCGAGGTCGCCGTACAAGGCAGCCAGCTCTTCGTAGGTGATCCACTTGGTCGGGTCGCTGTCGGGGTTCTTGAAGTCCAGATCGTACTTCTTGACGTCCTCCTTGTAGAACTCGCTGGAAGCGACATCCATAGCGATCTTCACTTTGCCAGTGTAACCTGCCTGCTCAATAGCATCGGTGATGAGGTCAAGGGCTTCGGCAGCAGTCTGGATATCGGGGGCGACACCACCCTCGTCTCCGACATTGCCCGCAGATTGGCCGTACTTCTTCTTGGCAAGACTCTTCAGCTTTTGGTAGACTTCAGAGCCTTGGCGCATGGCCTCAGTGAAAGAAGGAGCAGCGGAAGGAACAATCATGAATTCTTGGAAGGCCAGTCGGCCACCGGCGTGAGAACCGCCGTTTAGGACGTTCATGAAGGGAACGGGAAGAACGTAAGGCTTCTTGGTGCCGGCGAGGTCCGAGACGTGAGCGTATAGAGGAACACCCTTCTCAGCAGCACCAGCCTTGGCAATGGCCAAACTGACACCCAAGATAGCGTTGGCACCAAGCTTCGTCTTGTTCGGTGTTCCGTCAAGGTCGTTGAGGAACTTGTCAACGGCGCTCTGGTCCTTTACATCAAGGCCCTCCTTGATGACGGCGGGAGCAATGACAGTGTTGACATTGTTGACGGCCTTGGTAACACCCTTACCACCCCACTTGCTCTTATCACCATCACGGAGCTCGCAGGCTTCGTGCTGACCTATTATGCCATGTTAGCGAGTTGGGGAGATTTCGAGGCTGCGTGAATGGCGGTACGAACCGGTAGAAGCTCCCGAGGGAACAATGGCACGGTGGAGGCCGGTCTCAGTGACAACGTCAACCTCTACGGTAGGGTTGCCACGAGAGTCGTAGACAGAACGAGCGTGAATCTTCTTGATCGTCATCTTGATGTCTGACGTGAACTTAAGTTGGGGACTGCAGGGAAAATGTTGGGTTAGTTACAGAGAAGATTCAGGTTGAATAAAGTTGGGAAGTATAAGAGGTCGAATGTGTTTAAAAGGAGAACCTTGTAGGCAATAAATTCGCTCAATGGGAGTTTTCGTAAAGTGACTCAACCAAAGAATAGAATATATGCCTCAGAGCCCAGTGTAGATAGAAAATTGTAGGGATAGGCAGGATTGGAGGGGGGGTTGATGGTGGGATGGCGGGGTAGCTTAAGATGTCATCAAATAGAGAAGGAATTATTGAAGTGAATAGTGTCGAAATGTTAATGAATTCACGACTAACTAGTAAAATGAAGCTGATAATACTTACTATTTTTGAAGGATTCGACTTGGTGATAGGTGATGAGGTGAATTGGTAAGAAGGAAGGAAGAAGAAAAGAAAAAAAAAGAAATAATAAACTTGGATAAGAATAAGAATACCTAAGAAATTCTTGAGGTATGTACCTAATAATGCTTCGTTTGATGTAAGTGGATGGGAGAGGTGGGCTGCTACTGCGGCGTGGGCTGTACGTCGGACAACGTGAGTGAGTTGAGCAAACGGAATGGCGCGACTATAATTGGATTATAATGGCGGGGTCCGGCGACGGACCTCACCAAGAAGTCCACCAGCAAGTAACCAGGATGGCATCTCGGACGAAGGAGGGGCTGGGTACAGGTACACTTATCACACGCAAAGCTTGCTCGGCTACACAAGTACCCTAATATTTACTCCGTACCTCCTATGGCTTATTAGAATAAAAATTAAAAATTGTTGAACTAGCACTTTGGCGCCATCAACGGCCCGACATCTCATACGTCAAGGGCATATGTAGGTAGTAATCAAGAAGAGAAGAGTTCTGTTTGCTAGGTACAATGTATATTG
Source organism: Jackrogersella minutella (assembly GCA_022578535.1). Classification (NCBI taxonomy): domain Eukaryota; kingdom Fungi; phylum Ascomycota; class Sordariomycetes; order Xylariales; family Hypoxylaceae; genus Jackrogersella; species Jackrogersella minutella. The sequence continues at coordinate 245,010 of MU388188.1, forward strand.
TAGTTTGTTGCCCTTCCACTCTAGCTAGTATCTCGTTGGAGGAAGAGTTATAATGGAATATCCATACTAGAGAGTAGGTATATAATAGGGCCGAATTATCTCGTTGTTAATAGATTCTATGAAAATGCTATAGCCATTGGGCAATAGTAAATACGTGCCTAACTACGTTACCACGGATCCGTACAAAGGTATTATACGACAACTCTAAGAATTCATTATACCATATACACGGATATATAAACAATCACATTCAGTTCACTATAACATCTTATATAAAAACTCAAGCAATAGAATATTACTTTTGTCTCTCCCTGAATCGCGGAAATTGCTTTTCTATCCTTGTCTACGGGTATCTCTCGGGCTCCCTTTTGCATGAACATATCATATCCCCAGCAAAAATACCCTCTAAAACCACATAGAAATCTCGTGATTCATCATTTCACATCTTCGCTCGTCAGCTACCGCCGTATCCGTTCTCTTTGACCCACCTCGCAACGTCCTCGCGGTCACGTTCCAGCCATGCGATCTTGCTACGGATCGCGTCCTTGCTTTGGGCAAGGGGCTGGGCGAATGCCTTGGTGTCCTTGTCCTTGAAGAACTCTTCCACCTTCTGGAGCTGCTCCGCCTTGGCGAAGCTGGACGTGCATATGGTGACCATCGACCCTAGTATAGGCGCGTTTCCGCTGAGTCGCTCATAGATCGCCGGCCATTTCTCCGTTAGCCAGCTGAACAGAGCCTCAATACCCTCAGCATGGCTTCTTAGTCCGCTTGCTGGGAGGTACAGATCTTGGCTCTTGACCTCGCTGCTGAGCACGAGGTCTAGCGTTCTCTTGATCAGATCCGGTTCTTTCGACCGACCGATGCATCGCAGGGCTGTGTTGCGTTCATCGCTGTTGCTGGATGTACGGAAGAAGTTAAGTACTGCCTCGTACTAAAACACGGATTAGTAATGATAGCGTCAGACCTTCGGTTTATATAACTTACCTCATCCTTTCCACCATACTTCAGAGCCATGCTGAAGACGCTGCCTCGGATGTTCGGGTGGATAGCTGACTTGTCGCCAGCCATGTATTTGTTGAACATCACCTTGGCCGCAGCAATGATTTGCTGGTCGCCAGCCATCCCAGCTGCACCAAACAACATGGCCTTAAATTGCTGCTCAACGTGGCCATCTTTGTCTGAGAAGATCCATCCTAATTTGTGAGCTCGTTCGCTGATGAGGTCCTTGACAAAAGCCTCAAGGCCATCCTTTACGGTCTTGTGCTCGAATACCCATGCGGATTGAACGGTCGCGACTCTAGCAATGATCTCGCTCCACACGACGAACGATTCCTCTGTGTCGAAGCCTTTTAATAAGTTAAGAACGCCAGAGGTCTTTTGATAACCTGATACGGCAAGAGCGCCGGCATCGGCGATCATACCAGCACGATCCTCAACGGTAAGCAGCCCTTCCTTGGCGGATTTACCTAACTTCGTGAGGCGTTCCGGCGTGTAACATGTCCTGTAAATGCTAGTGTGGTTCGCATTAAGCTTAAAGAAGTCCAAGTCCTTGACCTTGAACACTTCTTCTCTCTTCGACAACGTCAAGGATTCATCCACGCCGTCCTTTGATCGAAGACCCAGGAAGACTGGATATAAAACCTTATCCTCTTCAGGCTTCGTATCTCCGGTTCGTAGGAAGCGATTCTGCTTGACCTGGATTGAACTGTCTTCCTCGTTTTCCGTGACCTGGACTACGGGGAAGCCAACGTTCTTGGTCCAGATCGACATGATCTCCCTGACAGGTTTGCCACTTGCCTGTTCAAGGGCCGCCCACAAGTCCTCTGTCCGCGTATTACCGTAAGCATGCTTCTTGATATAAATGCGGACACCTTCCAAGAAAGTCTCCTCGCCGAGGTATGTGGAGATCATACGAAGGACGCACGAGCCCTTAGAGTAGGAAATGGCATCGAAAATCTGGTCAACCTCGCTGGCGCGCTTGACGGGTACCTCGATAGGATGACTGCTTCTCAGCGAGTCGAGTCCTAGAGCACTCTGGAGGTTGTCCGTAACGTAGTTTTCCCAGACCTTCCACTCTGGGTAAAAGTAGTTGCAGCCTAAGTGGGTTATAATTGTCAGCCGGCCATTCTTGTAAACCAGAATGAAATAGGAAACTCACTTAGCCAACTCATCAGAGTTGCGAAGCCTTCGTTCAGCCATAGACCTTCCCACCAGTCCATGGTAACCAAGTTTCCAAACCATTGGTGCGCTAGTTCGTGCTGTACCACCTCGGCGACACGTTCCTTCATAGCTGCACCGCTAGCCTTCTCATCCAGCATAAGGTCAACGACCCGGTAGGTGATCAAACCCCAATTTTCCATAGCACCTGCCGCAAAATCGGGGATAGCAACCATGTCCATTTTGGGGAGCGGAAACTCGGCTCCAAAGATTTTCTCGTAGTATTCCAAAGTTCGCGCGGCAAGATTGAGAGAGAAGTGGCCATGTTCGATGTCTGAACTAGGGGGAGCGTACACTCGGACCGGGACACGGAACTTGTTGGTCTCGATGTAGTTCAGTTCACCAATGATAAATGCCACGAGGTAAGTCGACATGAGGGGAGTAGGGTTGAATTTGACAGCCTTCTTCGTAGATCCGCTCATCTCTGAGTGCACCTCTGACTCGGACGCAACATCCATATTGCTGAGGCATGTCAGATGCTTGTCTGCAATGAGGGTGACGGTGAACTTCGCCTTGTGCATAGGTTCATCGAAACAAGGGAAAGCCCGGCGGCAGTCATTGGCCTCCATCTGCGTCGTAGCAATGATGCCTTCGGTTCCATCTGGCTTCTTATATGTAGAACGGTAGAACCCAGCCATTTGGTCGTTGAGTTTGCCAGAGAACTTGATTTCCAACTGGGTCTTGCCCTTCGGAATAGCTTCCTTGAGCTCGACCTTGGAGATTTGCTTAGTCTCATCGTACTTGATCGCAGAAGAAGAGCTGGTATGTCATGTTAGAATATGGGCACGTGTTGTCTATATAACACAAACTAACCTGACAACACTGTCTCCGGACTTGATATTGGCGCTGTGGATATCGAGCTCGATGGTGTGAAGGGAGATGGACTTGCTCTCCTCTTGCACGTCGAAGTCGATGAGAACCTTTCCCTCAAAGGTAAACTTGTCGAAGTTGGGCTCTAAGGTCACATCATAGTGTGTGGGGATGACGTTGGTCGGGAGGAGCTCGCGGCCCTGGGTAGGGTCTGGCGCGGCTCCCCCGGTGTGATCAATGTCTCCAGCAAGCTTACACATGTTGTGCCTTCGGTATGAACAATATCGAACTTGGGGTGTTGAGAGGGTAGTGTTCCTAGCCTTCTCAAAGGGAGTGGGAGTAAATCGTGGGACCGAAGTGAGCGAGGAGTGTGTGGTAAGTCGTGGAGAACTAGTATAAGCTTCGGCATTAGTCTAAGAGCCTAATTGGGTTGGGAAGGGCGGTCAATTGGGTTAGGTATACCCGTTAGAAGGTGGAGAGGTTAACGCAGGAGTGCGCCAGAAGTGACTCTGTCTCCACAGAGAAGTAGAAGTTGATGCGGTTGAAGAGAGGGTAAGTGGTCTTAACCGGACTCGTGTATATGCTGAGACTCGAGAAATGGACTCGACTCGGTAAGCGGCGCGAAGAGACATGTGCAGAGAAGAGGAAGAGAGGGAATGAGAGTGATATAATACAGATGTCATATAATACAGAGATTAGGTATATCTCGGAAGTTTCACATGCAGTATTACGATAGAGGGGTATTGTACAAAACCATCTATTCTTCGAAAGAGGGGCAACGAGGGGTATTTTCCTTTTTTTTTATTCGTGCATTATTCTCAGATAAACGAACGGATCAAGCTTTCATGTTTTACCAAGCCAACGAGAAGTCCTAGATTTCGGTTATGTGTGAGTGTGTGTGAGTGTGTGTGTGTGTGTGTGCTAAGGTATGGGAGTGAGCCCTCTTTCTTTCCTAGCCCTCAGGGTTCTAGAAAATGCATGTACAGACATGGATGTTTAGATGCGAAAGAAAAAAAAAAAGATAAAAACTGGAAGCATTGATCTGAAAAAATGACGCCAATGGAGGGTTCAACGGTGTAGCGGGATATTGCAGGGGTGGTCCCACGAAATACACTTCAACTTGACTAAGGTCGGTACCTACCAACAGAAAAAAGAATGTATTGTACCTACCAACTGCGGCAACTAATCATATCCGTCGTCGCTGCAGGCGGCCGCTTCTCCCGAAACTGCTACTCTTGGAAACAATCTCATGCAGGGTCGCAGATTCTAGAACGTAGATCCCGATGAGTGTAAGCGATTCGATGCCTACGAATGCCAGATAACCCTGGTGCTACCTTCTATCCTACACAACATTGACGATGTGACATAGACGCGGATCAATTTCGCCATTGAGATATCGACTGTCGTAGGACTTAAGTCTAACCTCTAGATATGGATGGATATAGCCATTTAGAGATATGTCCAAAGCAGAAAAGACTCCGATAGGATACAACATTGTCTAGCTGTATAATATATCGAAAACACCGCCTTTTCTTTTCTCTTAGCTATTCTAAGCTAAACGGAATCCTTTTTGGGGCAATGTATTTGTTGAGCCTGCTATTGAGTCATGTATAAGTATAAGAGGTATCAAGTATAAAGACTATATAACTAATATAAAGAGGGCTTGTCCGCGCTAACCTGTCGTATATACTCTAATCCATTCCTACGATATACTGGTTCCAGGCCCTCCAGGAGCTTGGCTTCATATAGAAAGTTCCCATGGTGATAATGTGATGATTTGCGGTATTGAGCAAAGTGGCTTCTGGGACTAATCGTGAACCAATACATCGTTCAAATTGGAAACAATAAGGCCACCTATATAGACACTTAAGTAGTCGACATCCGGGAGAACCATCTATAGCCATACACTTCCGCCGGGATAGCTGATATGTACCTTCACGAGTAATATTATGCGGAAAAATACATTTGCCATAATGTGAGTTATGGAGGTCACTAAACTAGTGCGATAATTATCACCATCCCGGTGGAGGTGTACAACTCTCATGATGGGTTGCCTAACATTAGTCCCATGAACCCCCCTTTCCGGCAAAGCCCTTCTCCTCCAGCCTTTTAGGACCCTTGTTCGGTTTCTGCTGCGCCGCCTCGTGCCGACGTAGCTCTTCCGGCACTCTAGAGATCGCGCTCTTCGAGAGCATCTGCCTGAGGTCGTACATGACGTCCGAGTCCTCGTTGCCCAAGAAGGTGATGGCGACACCGCTCTTTCCGGCACGACCCGTACGACCGATACGATGCGTGTAGCTCTCGATGGACATGGCCATGTTGAAGTTGACGACGAGGGACACGTCCTGGACGTCGATACCACGACCCGCCAGATCCGTCGCCACCAGCACGTCTGTCGAGCCACCGCGCACCGAGGCCAAGGCCTGTTCTCGTTGCTCCTGGGTCTTGCTGCCGTGAAGTGTGACGGCCGAAAAGCCCATGTGCTTGATTTCTCGAGCCACAGCGTCGCAGTTGCGCTTGATATTGACGAAGACGATAATAGGTGGCGCAAATTCGTTGGACGACAGGATTTCCTGCAATCGCTTCTTCCGACGATCCTCGCCGGGGATGAATTCGACCCGTTGTTCGACTGTATCTACGGCTTCTCCAACGTTTCCGATAGTGACTGTGGCTGGTCGACGGAGATACTTCTTGGCAATTTTTTCAACAGCTCCGGGCATAGTGGCTGTGTACATCATAGTTTGTCGATATCGGTCTTTACCACCTAGGTGGCTACTCATAAGCTGCGGGTTTTCAGCAGCCTCAGTGTCTGGCTTTTCGTTGGTAACAGGGAGCGCATCCAAAATCTTATTGACGGGCTCCTCGAAACCCATATCAATCATACGATCTGCCTCATCCATGATGATATAACAACATTGAGATAATACCAATAGACGACGTTCTATGCAGTCGACTAGACGACCAGGGGTAGCGACAATAATCTCAGCACCATTTCTCAAGGCAAATGCTTGCTCTTCAAGCGAATGCCCACCGACCAAGCTGACGACTGTAAAGCCCAGTGGCGTCGCAAATTTCTTAGCTTCCGTCTCAATCTGCTGGACCAACTCTCGGGTCGGGGCTATAATTAGCGAGTACGGGCCGTCGTTCTTGGTGAGCTCAGTCAATGGCGGTAGTTCTGAGATATATACTAGTAGAGGCAGTAAGAAAGCTGCCGTTTTTCCTGAACCAGTAACGGCAACGCCAATTAGATCTCTTGCTTGAAGAGCAATGGGGATTGCTGCGCGCTGGACCGGAGTTGGCTCGTCGTAGCCAACCTTGCTGACAATGTCTAGTAGCCTTCGAGGTAATCCGGATTCCTTCCAACTTCGCATCGGGTTTGGAATCAGTCCTCCCTTTGTCGCAATTCCGAAGTCTTCCTTGAAAATACGCCAGTCGCGTTCGCGCATATCTTCAAGTTTCTTCTCGGACCAGTGCTTTCCAAGCCCGTTGCGGTTCGCCCTCTCCTTCGCCTTCCGCATCATGTCTAGTAATTCTTGCGCTCGCTGAGCTCCATTTTCAGGATCGCGCTCGATGAGAGACCTGGCATATTTCTTGGCATTTTCCTCTGTCATATCATCGCCAAATCCAGCCAGCCTTCCTCTTCCAAAGAAGGTCGGCTCAGCCCTCTCTGCGTAAATGGGGTTGTGATCTTGGGTTGTGTCCTCTTCTGCATCCCACTCGAAGTTGAACTTCTTTTCCGTTGTTCGTCTTCTCTTCTTCTTAGCTGAGAATGTCGACTGGTTCATTTCTGGTCCCATATAACGTGCTCGTATTACGGCAGCCTCCGTCTCTTCTGGCGCTGGCCGTTTTTCTCCTGCTAGCCCCTTCTTGCCCCTCGATTTTCCTCTCACGTCGTTGTTTTCGTGATCGTCGGGATCACGTCTGTCACGGCCGGCTTGGCGCATAGCTCTGGGCCCTGTTGGGACCACTGGTGCGTGATCTCTGTCGCGACGGTCGGCATGCCGTCTATCAGGCTCTGGCGCGGCTGTGGATCTGCTGCTTGGTTTACTTCGTGCTTCCTCTTCGGCCTTTCGTCTTCGCCTTTGTTCTTCCTCTTTCGCTTTCTCTGCTGCTAGGCGATCACGCTCAGACTTGGGGATGAATCTTGGTTTGGCAGCAGCTTCGTTTGCCTCTTTCTTTTTGCGCAGAATCTCTTCGATGTCTAAAGGTTCCTTCCGCCTACTTGCTTCGCCATTTGTACTATTCGTCCCGTTGGTTCCATTTGTATGCGCCACCGACCCGGCTCGCGGTTGCATCCCCATGGTGGAAGGACGATGATGCAGATGCGTCCTTGTAAGACTAGCCGAGAGTATTTAATCGCTTTTGAAATCGAGAACGAAGATGGATCAGGTGATTGTTGTGGACTTTTTAGAAATGAACACAGTAGGTTATTCAGTATACTAGCTTCTGTAAGCTGGTCGACTGAGTCAAATATGATACAGAGATGAAGTTGTTATGGATTTTTAGAATGGCTTGAAGGTAAAGAACATTGAAAGATGATAATTAATAGAGAATCGGCGTGTCGGGGTACAGTTTGTAAAGAACCGCCCAAGGCAACTAAACTAATGTCGTTAAGCCAATCGGAGAATTTAGCTTTTGGGTAGAGACCCCCCCTGCCACCTGCAATTATCATTCACCACCAAAAATTCGAGAGAGCTTCTCTCCAGTTTTGCGATTCCGTTGCACCTTACGAGCAACGACGTCTTTCCAACTACCAAACTTCACTCAATCGCATTGACTTACGGTCATCCGATTGGGATTGGGGAATGGCGATGAACACAAGATATATCGAGCTCGCGAAGCAGCTTCACCCGCGACTGCAGCGCTTCTTCGCAAAGTACCCTCCTAACCAGATCCTCCCAGCCTCGACGAGAACCAATACAATTAAAGACGGCGCAACCCCGAATCCCTTCCTGCCACATAAGCACCCAGAGACTGGGAAATGGCATGACCCAGAGTTCTCTCTGAGGCGACAGGCAGAGCTTGTGAAGCTAGCGAGGGAGCAGGGAGTAGAGGAACTATTACCATTCACATCTAAGGGCACTCTGGAGCGGATACGGCACAGAGTCGAGCACGGTCTGAGGGTTCGCGGTACAGGTGTTGGACAATCTGTCAAGGGTCACTTGCACGAAAGAATGCTGGCTACAAAGTACGCTACAACCCTATTCTTCCTCTTCGCATGCTGCTGCTTGCTGGAGCAAAATTCTCTATAATTTTATTACTAACACACGGGACAGAATGGAGAAGAGGAGAACAGCCATGCTGGGCATGCCGAGACTTATCAGAGAATGGAGGAAGGTAAGTCAAGTTACACTGACGATATCCTTCGTTTCTAACAAAAGCGATAGGCCGGACCAAGGTGGAAGAAATTCCCAAAATAAACGATTATATTATGATATCATGGCATTACATAGCCCAAGACGAAGAAAACTGTATAAATTTCATGTATCACTCCATACGAGAGCATATGAACATTCCCATATTCCAGGAAATCAAGAGGGGAAAACCAACCCTTTCCGTCATATCATAGGATTATCATCCCATTCTCAAACTGTGCATTTGACCCTCCTAACAACTATGGGTAAGACACATAGACAACGGGGTTTATACTAGTAAGTAGACCGTTTCCTGGAGATATCCGTACATCCATCATCTCTCTTCTAGGTTCGTAGGTATTCTCTCTTAGCGATTTGGAGAATTCAGCAAAAGCCTCGCCTAGAACCCCTCACGTGACCACGTGGCGCCGATTAACGTTTTGCGCAAAACCGGATTGCTGAGAAGCCATCTTGACGTAACTTACAACAACCAGTTTCCAGATAGGTATACCAGAACTTTCAATTAGACAATTCAACAAGAATCAATCGGTAGATCTATCAAAACTAGTGGAGCACCGAAGCAAATTAATCCGGCCAGCATGGCGCCTCCGATCTCCAACACGTCAGCGGAGCCGACGCTCTACGACATCCTGGCGCTGAGCCCCAAGCACCTGGAGGGGCAGGCCGGCGCCGCCCAGCAGCAGAAGATAGTGAAGCAGGCCTACCACCGGGCGCTGTTGAAATACCACCCGGACAAGAAAGCCAGCGGGACATCAACATCCTCGACGCCACCATCACCATCACCGGCACCATCCAAATCCAAACCCAAACCCGCCGACCCGCCGCGCATCACATTCACCGTGGACCAGATCCAGCACGCCTACAGCATCCTGTCCTCCCCACAGCAGCGCGCAGAGTACACGCGCACGTTGAAGACCCGCGCCGCAGTCCAGAACCCGGAGTTCCAGACGGGGGTGGAGACGCTGGACCTGGACGACCTGTCCTTCGACTCGGGCACGGGGGTGTACTTCCGCGCGTGCCGGTGCGGCAACGCGCGCGGGTACGCCTTCACGGAGCGCAACCTCGAGGAGTTCGAGGACGACGGCGCGCTCATGGTCGAGTGCCTCGACTGCAGCCTCTGGATCCGCGTCCTCTTCGCCGCCGCCGAGGACGAGCTCGACGACATCCACGAGGACGCCGTCGTGGCGGCGCGGCGCCGGGAGGAGGAGGAACGGGAGGACGCTGTCACCGCTTCCGGCGAGCGTCGCGGCGCTGGCACCGGGAAGGGGTTCAAGTTTAACTGGAGCTTCAACTGGGGCATATCCCTCTCGGGCTCTGCGACGGCGGGGGCTGACACGAGTAGCGGCTCGCGGCGGTAGCGAGGCTTATCTGCATATCGCTTCCGTGCGAGAAAAACATCATGTGTGTAATCGTGAGTTAGGAAATTCGTTGATCCTATCATCGCCAAGTTAGAGAGGCTCGCTCTCGCTTCCTCTACAGGTAAAACATGTCACGTGGCTAGGTTGACTTACAGCCAAGCCGATCAAGGGAGACTTGGTCTAATATTTACATATTATTGAGGTGCATACCAGGAAGGAGTATAGGCTGCGAACAGGGCTAGTATTATGATGTACACGTCATCTTTCGAGTAGCAGACTGCGTAATATAGGCTCGTAAATCGAACAGGAAGCAATCCAATGAAGGGATCTCGCCATCATCGTTTATAGTCGAGTCAATTACTACTTTGCATCATATCAAGAACATCGTACATTGTCACACGAAAGAAGTGATGAAGTTGAACTTATACTCCGTGTATCGTAATATAGGCCAACAACTTCCATCTAAGCTAGTCACTCCTGCAATACTTTTAAATGCTCCCCAGGTTTTTATTTCATCATACGAAGTGAAAGTCCTTCATTTTTTTCTCCATATCATAACATTAATACTTTTGCAGGCGCGGTAGAAAGTATGGGTTTATTGTCCAGACGAATTCGCATTAGAGTCTAAAGGGCAAGCAGAAACCTCCCAAAAGCTCTTTAGCCCGTTTTGCCTGTGGGAAAAAGAGAAACCCTCCAAAGACTTCGGCCAGTGCGTTTACCACGTGAGGAAAAGAACAAATCAATGCAGAATCTCAAGGAAGAGGGTTCTCAAACAAACACTCCATAGACACCAGATTCCACCCTGCTCCACAGTCGACCCCTTCGATATCTAGAGACTAGTAAGGGACGCGGGCACTTGTTCCTCCCTTTACTCGGAAGCCTTAGGCTCCTCGGCGGGGGTCTCAGTGGCCTTCTCTGCTTCCTGGGCGGGAGCAGCTGCCGACTCGGCCGCGGGCTCGGCTTCAGAGGAAGTCCAGAGGGTCTAATCATATGTTAGCAGAATTCGCGGGTATTTCATGAAAGGGAATGCATACCAAGTTGTCTCGGAGGAGCTGCATGATCAAAGTCGAGTCCTTGTAGCTCTCCTCGCTGAGGGTGTCGAGTTCTGTAAAAGTTCAAGTTAGCTTCAAGCTACTACAACTCGTGTATATATATCTAGACCTACCGGCAATCGCATCGTCGAACGCCTGCTTCGCGAGATGGCAAGCCTGATCGGGGGCGTTGAGAATCTCGTAGTAGAAGACGGAGAAGTTCAGGGCAAGGCCGAGACGAATGGGGTGCGTGGGAGGTAGCTCAGTCTGGGCGACCTCGGTAGCAGCCTTGTACGCCTCAAGAGACTTGTCGGCCGACTCCTTTCGTCGATCACCGACGGCGAATTCGGCGAGGTAGCGGTGGTAGTCACCCTTCCTATCGTAGACATTAGCAAGGTGCGTATTTACCATATGGGGATTTGCTAGACTTACATCTTGTGGTAGAACACCTTAGACTCGCCGGACTTAGCAGACGGGATGAGGTGCTTGTCCAAGACATCGAGAATGTCGTCGCAGATCTTGGCAAGCTCATTCTCGATCTTCTGTCGGTACTCCTTGATAAGGCCGACCTGGGAAGAGTTACCCTTAGATTCCTCCTTCTGCTCAATAGAGGTAACGATTCGCCAAGAGGCACGTCGGGCACCGATGACGTTCTTGTAGGCAACAGACAAGAGATTGCGTTCCTCGACAGTAAGATCACGGTCCTCAGAGGCGACGATCTTCATGTTCTCAACCATCTCTGACGGGGGCGAGTCAGCAGTGCCACCTTGCGGGGCCTCTACCTATACAACGGGAATGATATAACATACCTTCATAGCGCTCAGCCTGCTCAGCCAACTTGGCGAGATACACAGCATCTTCGTGACCCATTTTGGCGGTGGTAGATCTGACAAAACTCGGTGCTGGAAAAAGTTATTGGGTTAGCTGTGATCCTATTTAGATAGGATAATCCCATTTAATTATAATGGGGACGTGGATGCGGTGTGGGAGAGAAGTAGAGTATGGGGGAATAGAAAATATATTGATGTGCGCCCAGGGAAAGCAGTATTGGGTTGGGGATTTATATAATAACATTACGACCACGTGAGAGGTGTTTACGATCTGAGCCCGAGAAACGCGCTACCTTGTCGTGATTATGTAGAGGGTCGAGGAGTGTGACGGTGAACGAGAGAGATGAACCCCCCGCAGTCAGTGGGGTTTGCGCCAGTGGATGCGGCTGGAAAACGCGTGTGGCAAAGGTAGATGGATAGGTATGGACGTTGTCGCAATAATCAATTGGGAAAGACGACGAGGCGCATTTGGCGGTTGATGGGTTTGTTGTCGAGTGTGTAGAGCGGCAAAGGAGGCGGTCGTGATGTAGGCGATGACGAAAGTGCAAGGCGGGACTCAGGGTAGTAGGCCAAGGAACATGGCCGCAAGGTGCAGAGAGAGGAAAGAAAAATAAAGGGAATATAATGAATGCTAGATATGGATGTGTAAGCTTACGTACCTGGAGTTGTTTTTGGTTTGCTCAAATTGTTTTTTGGGGCAAGGAATGACTTGTGCTGGATGATGCACAAGAAAGGATGCGCGAAGACAAGGTAGAAGAGAAAATAAATTGGTGTTGATGTTTTGGTGATTTCTGGGAAGCGGAAAGTTTTGGGAGAGTTTTTGTGTAGATGGGGGTGTGCAGCAGTTCGGTTTTGTTGGTAGGTTCCAAGTTTAGTTTGGAGGTAAGGTCCAGGTAGAGTAAAGGTAGGAAAGGGTAAGTGTAAGGTTAGAGGGAGCCTGAAGGTGAAGGAGAAAGAAGGGTGCAGGGTATACCTAGGGCAGGTATTGTGTGGGAGGGGGAGATTGCGGGCAGTAACCAGCTGGGAACCCAGTAACCCTTAAAACCCAGTACTGGAGGCAACCGCCAGTGACCTCAGGCAGGTACACTCTGATTATTGTAGAGAATTATGTACGATTATGTATAGTACTTTGACATAAGTATCTTTTTCTATGTACTGCGTGCCTTCCCGACCACTTACGTCTAGGCTACCAGCACCCTAGGTACTAAGCCAAAAAAAAAGTGCCTAACTAAACCAGAGCCAGTGAGCTGTGAGCCTATAAACTTGGCAGCGGGCGATGGATCATTTGACAATGGAACAAGGCTTGATTGAAAGGGGTCATCCTCAAATCTAACCGTCTGGTACTTCCCTTTGATGACTGGCATCATGTTTCGATACTTACAAAGGTACATCACATTTGCATGCTTTGCACATGTGCACCTTCCAATATTTTGAGTCTTTGTGATTTAAAGCAATAACGCCTCTTGTGATTATCGTGTCCACCCGTCTTTTTAGGGCTGTGTTTTATTTGAATTTATTTGCATTTATGTAGATACTCAGCTAGTGATAGATAATGAGAAGCATAGGTAACTCCTTCCCCCTCCTTGCTTAGTCCTCCTACGTCAGTCCTAATACCAATTAAAAAAAACTGTGCCACCTGTGATGATACCTTTGTACCCCACGTATTTCAAGAATCTACCTACATAATTCCATGCCAGTGTGTGCCAATACGTAAGCAAATCCAGGCACCTGACTAGATGGGATCTCATATGTTAAGTCTACAAAGAGGAGTATGACCTTCAACCTTTGATGTTATTAGAGATAGCTTATCCTTCTTATCTTCCCATCTTCTCTTACATACATGATCATGATACCTAGTCAGGTTTCTAACGATGCTAGATATAGAAAGGGCCATTTAAATAGGTCCCCTTCCATCACGTTCAATGTCTCAGGAGGTATCGAGGAAAAAAGGTTTACGGTCGAGTTAAGCCAATCACCTTGATGGGACGATAATTTAAGGTGACCCTAGTACGAGCCATTCCATTCTTTTGTTCTAAAAACATTGCCTACCTAGGTAGTGCGTAGTACACTAGAGATAGGTAGGTATTCCCATGGGCAGCGTTTGATGTGTCCCCATCCAATCTGAATGCCACCGCCGCTACCTACTGGGCGATAAGGGGAAAGAATTTCAGCCTACGTCAACATCTGCAGCCCAAATAGCTCATACATATGCACGGTGCTGCGCCTGGCTTTCTCATTCGGGGCTATCCTCGTGCCGGCTACCGCAAGTCCCTAGGCCCGTCATTCGTCCGGTTTATATCTAGTATCTAGTATCTAGAACCATCGTCGTCAATGAAACTTGACCTAAAAATCAAGAGTAGCAAAAAGTAGCAACGTCACCGACCACTTCCCCCCCCCCTTTTTTTTCCCAAGGAGAAGAAAATGCTCGCATTGCCAAGCAATTTTTTCTTTCCCCGACTGTCAAGGCAAGGAACTGCCTCATCACCCTGTTACCCCAAGAGATGATGCCAGACCGGAGCCTCACGATACCATAGCATAGCTCCATTGTTTTCTCGTGTCTAGCATAGCATAGGTAGCTGAGATCAACCCAACCCAAACCTGAACATCTTTAGCATTAATATCGGAGTAGCCGATTATGCGTCCGCTTTTCATGCAATTCAGCCTCAACATCAATACTCAAGGTGGTATCGTAGGTAGGTAGTCAATACACATGTGTGGCGGCGAAAACGTTAAGAAACAATGAATGATAGAACTGATGACCTGCGGTGCACTCAAAATGATAATTTGCAAAGTATATGTGTATTTAAAGAATTAAAATCATAAAATCATATCCAATTGAAATTGCAATACATTTCCATAGACTTATTCAATGATACGCGGCAAATTTCCAATGGTAGGCGGGTGTACGAATATTCTATATCAGATGACCACATGGGAATGGCGTGGTGGTGAATGAGAAGAATGTGAGTCTTCCAGTTCTCCGGGTGCAATTTTTTGCGTGATCACGAATCACGAATGATGTTATCTATGTGCCCAGGTTTAGTCTTTATGGCCTGAGCGAAGTTACAACAAGCCTGAATGTATGACAATGATAAAAGAAGAAAGAGCCTAGGCGATTTCCATATTCATCCCACCAAACATGCCAGGCACGTTGCTGCAAAACGGCTGTTAGGGCAGCTCCGCTCCGTCTGCGTCTGTGCGTTTTCCCCGTCTTATTCCGTAAGCTTTGCCATTGACTTCATAGTCCCAAGTAAGCTCCAGAAGTTGGAAACCTCCACCAAAAAAATACTAGAAGTGCCTCAAATCCCCGAGATCCCATCACACCACACAAACCAATTAAATAACACCAAAAGGTATGCTATTATCAGATCGTCTTATGACTTGTAGTTTGACTATTGTTTGAAGCAACTAAGCTAAACTAAGACTAATATCCTATTGTTCTTTCTTCCTATAGACGGTTTCCTTTGAAACAAGCATCCTCAAACGATGTACCGTCAAACTCTGACCAAGGTCCCGTCCCGTGGCCTCGCCATCGCTTCCTACCGCCGAGCATTCACGACGACAACCCGCACCATGGCCGCGGGGGATACGGGATCGCCAAACAAGCTGGGTAGCCTAGGTGGCCAAGGGTACGTGATATATCATTTGCCTCGGCTATTTCCCCGCCGCGAGGAAGTTGTATGGAAGCAAAATGGCTCCCATGGTCCGCGAGTTCCTTAAGCTGCAAATAGACAGTAAACAAGCTACGAGGACCGGATATGCAGTATCAAGAGGGGAAAACAGGGGAGGGGGAATGTAAATTGATGTGAAAAGAAAAACAACAAGGCTAACAAGGAACCGGAAAACAGTGACGCCTTCCAAAAGCGCGAGAAAGCCAACGAGGACTACGCTATCCGCCAGCGTGAGAAGGAGAAGCTGATCGAGCTACGCAAGAAGCTCCACGAGCAACAGGAGCACCTCAAGAGGTTGTCCGACCACATGTAAGCCCGTCCCCCGCAAACAAAAAATTTACTGTCTTCCCTTCCTACGAGAGTTTGCTATACTAGAATGGCCCACTAACGAACACGTTCCCTCTGCAGTGACGAGTTGACCAAAGAGCAAGGCGGCGAGCACAACTAAATCGATACAAACATGTAAGAGAAGGAACTCCGCGAGCTCCGTGTTCATTGAGGGTGCCTAGCACCGGCACACGAGTTTTCGCCAGGTCACTAGAAGCATACGGGAATCGAACTTGTCCTTCAGCCATCGCATTTTGCCATGTCCTAGTGTACATAAATACAGCTTTTACCCACGTGGGCGTTGCATCGTGTTCTCCTTGCTATATTAAGGATTTACTCTCGTCTCTCATTACAGCGCGCCTGTTACTGCCTCCTTGCCCTAATGCGTACCATGACCAATGGATTATCAAGTTCATGTGCATGATTTCCTATACTCCTAGACCAAGTTCCTCCTAACAGAGCTTCCTTCTTGACTACTTGGTTACCATACAGAATATAGGATTATCGACGTCCCATATAAGATCGGTAGAAGCTGTCCACGTTGTCTTGCTCCGGCCCACCGTAGTGGTTGCCAATCGTGCTACGATCCTTCTGCGCAGCCGCAACCTTGGCTTGGAGCGCGGCAGCATTGGAATCAATCCACTGGAGCTGGGTAAGATGTCCGTTGAGGACACGGACGATTTGACTCAGCTATGAATGAGGTTAGCAAACACAGAACGTCAGAAGATCCTTGCGTGTATAATAAAACTTACCGGGTCGTCCGGCTTGTTGCCCTTGCTTAATGTGCCAGAGATATCATTGATTTCCTTAATCATCTTCGTCAAGTCACGGCCCATCTCGTCCAGCCTCTCGGTGATCTTCTCGGCCAACTTGTAGGTTTGCTCGCGCTCCTGGTCGGGACCTGCAAGTTGTTCTCCGTGCCCGATCTGTTTGGCAAACATGGCATCTACCTCACTCTCGTATCTGTCCAACCATGTCTCAAGTTCTTCCTGTTGGCTCTCAATGCCCACGAGTTGTCGCTCGATCTCCCGGCTACCCCTCTCAGCTTCAAAGGTCTCCAGGTACAGTTTTTGAATTTTCTCGCCATTTTCAACTAGAAGGCGATCCCACTGAGCCACCTGAGCCGCTTGGTCCTTAAACTCCTTTTGGTACTTCGACAGGTCCGTAGCCCAGCGAGTAATGATCTCGTCCATCGTCTTGTTCTTGAGTCGTGCCATAGACGAGGTAGGGCCAGCAGTCGAGGCTCCCAAAGTAGGATTGGCATTTGTAGTGGATTGCAATGCTGGGGCATCCGCAGAGGGAGTAGCCTTTGACGCAGGACTGAACAAAGAGCTGGCAGGGGCCACGGTTGTGGTAGTAGAGCCCAAAGTAGGGGTAGCGGCGGAAGTTGTTGAACCCAGGCTTGGCGCAGTGGTTGCAGCAGGTGTAGCTCCTGCTGCCGATGCAGAAGGTGCACCACCGAACAAGTTTGATGCAGGCTTCGCCGGTTCAGATGTTCCGGTGCTAGCAGCTGGCTTGCCCATGCCAGAAAACATAGACGTCGCCTGTGTCTTGGCCGGTTCAGACGGAGCGGCAGCGCCTGAGGGCTTGTTAAGTGTCGAAAAGAGGGAGGTAGCCTGTGCTGCACCCGCTGCTGCCGAGGCACCGGGTGTAGATGTGCTAGCTGGTGTAGATGAAGGCTTGTTAAGACCAGAGAATAACGGGGATGCGCCGGCTGTCGCCGCCGGCGTAGTATTTGCTCCTCCAAAGAGAGGGTTGCTAGGCTTTGACGAAGATGTCTCAGCTGGCTTCGATGCTTGTTGTCCGAAAAGCGAAGTGCTTCCCGCCTGGCCGGCGTTCGCAAACATCGAAGAAGCGGCCGGAGCAGACGTCGCCGGTTGGCTTGTTGCCGCTCCAGTCTGTGAGGTACCCACTGGCGCGGGTGCGAACAAGCTGCCGGACGAGGCCTGCGAACCAGTATTTCCGAAGAGGCTGCCGGTAGGTTTTGTAGGAGGGGCTCCCGCAGGAGTGGTAGAATTTAGAGTAAACATCGTTTTCGTAGGTGTCGACATTGAGGTGGAACCCGGGGCATTGATAGCTGGGATCGTTGTACCAGAACTCGAACCGCCGAAGGGGTTATTATTGCTGCCAGCGTTGCTAAAGAGAGGGGGAGCCGGAGAGGCAGGAGTGTTAGTGGTAGTTGGTGTGGTAGTCTTATTGTCCTTTGATCCAAACAGTCCGCCCGCGGGAAATGCGCCTGTCACTGGTGTTGTTGTTGTCGCACTGGTCGAGGCCGGTGTCGAAGCAGTATTTCCGAATAGATTTGTAGATTGCGCTGATTTCGCAGCACCACTAAAGAGGTTGGAAGCAGGAGCTTGTGAAATGTTGCCAAACAATCTAGTGGCACTTCCGGTCTGCGCAGGGGGGGTTGATCCAGAGGTAGTAGCGCCTGCTAATGCTCCTCCAAATACTGGCTTCTGCTCTGCTGGTTTGGATGCTGTATCTCCAAACGAGCCGCCCGAAGTTCCTGATGGTGCAGTCGCGTTGGTATTGCTTACACCTAGACTTCCGAAAGAGAAGCTAGGGGCCCCGGTAGATGATGCACCAAATAGATTGGTTGAGGTCGAAGGGGTCGTCGATGAGCCAAACAAGCCGCCAGTAGCAGGTGCACTGGATGTATTGGCCTTGTTCGATTGACCCCCGGAGCTCGCATTATTTCCCCAGAACGACATGGTATCAGTTTGTTGGGAGAGGAATGTGATGGATGTATCGTTATATCGTGTGTGATCCGATAATAACGTATTTGTTCGTTGTTTGGAATGTAATATGTTAGTTCGTCGTAAAGTACATCGGTATGTTTATTTAAGACCTGCACTCATCCTCAACCCACGAGGGTAGAAAAGGCCTTTGGGTGCCGGTGTTTGGCGATTCACCAAAGACTCAGCAAACCCAATGTTGGTGACGAGAGGATGATGGAGTCTAACCCACGATGAAAGAATCAATTAGTAAATGTAGAGGACGCATGTATGTCATCTCGTTGTGTGGAGAGTAAACAGGTTTACCTACAGCGATGTCTTATTAATTTTTTTAAAGTCTTAATCGCAGACCGACCACTTTTTTGCGCGACCAGCTTCAAAAGATGTCCAGTTCGACGCGACTGGTTAACGCACGGGTCATTTATGGGCACTAGCTTCCACCGTCTCTTAGTGCAAAATCTAGTTTAGTTGTACGTACGTACCTAGGTACTTCACTAAAAGGTATGAGCTTCCGCCACGTTAATTGGCTGCCTAGGTCCATGGATAGGCCTACCTAGGCCTAAACTCTATCTAATACAGACCCACATAAGCCAGCACCTACACAACCCATCTGCCTACCCTCGCCGCCTACCTAGGCTGGAACACATTGTCTCCGATCCCTAAACTGAACTCTCGATCTCTGCGCATGACCTCACCTCAAAGGGCAAACCCGTAGAAGAGATGATTTACAACCTCACACTTTTTTAATAGATCCTACTGCTTTTTTCAAGATCACTATCTATAAGTCATTGTCTTCTCCTTTTCCCTATAATCTATCAATTTGTCTTACCGTCTACGACACCCTTCAGAAGTGAGAACAGTCCTACCGCTATTCCCAGGGGAGACCGCAACTCTTAATAATTATTATCCTATCCTAAACTTGTGGACTCTCCAGTCCAAGCTCGAGGTCCCCAATCTAAACCCTAAAGACATATCTCATCATGTCCAGAGAACGAAGGTCTATCAGCCTTGAGGCTCCAGAGAGGAGACACACAGAGGATCCAGGCGCCCACGAGCTTGGTATGCTTCTGTGCTCATCGCACGTCCCCTCCTTACGCTAACCATTATTTTCGCCCCAGCATCCTCCGATTCCGATGAGCATTTCTCCGATGCTCAGTCCTCTCCTAGGAATAGTCCTGGATCTGCCTCTCCAGTACCGCGGACGCGAGTCGAGAAAGTGGATGATGAGCCATCTTACGGTGAAGTCCCTGGCACTGAAGCTTACAAGAAGCGGACAGAGGATGCCGAGCCCGATGAGATTGCTATCATCTCTGAGAGGAAACCACAGTCTGCCTCCCCAGACAGACCTGTGACTCCTGGAGGTCATCCAATTCCGAAGACCGTGGTTGAGGAATCAGTAGACGCTCCGGGATCCTCGACGCAACGCTACCACGAGACTCTTCATCGAGCGGATGCCTCACCAGACTTTATTCGCAAAGCCGACGGTACTGGCGAGGCAAATCCGATACCCTCCTCGCTTGACACCAGCAAGGAAGCAACTGGTACGACAGCCAAGTCCTCCTAAGCTACCCTGTGCGATTGACCCTGCCCTCGTAGATGACGCGACTGCAAACCAATCACTTAAGTCACCAATGAAGCATCGACGGAGAAAATCCTCGGCAGCAAAGTCAATAGGAAGTTATGGTCAAGGAAGCGTTGATAATGATGACGATGATGACTTTGGCGACGACTTTGACGAATTTGAAGAGGGTGATGAAGATGCCGATTTTGGCGACTTCGACGATGGCTTTCAAACGACCGAGGCAGATGGGCCGGCTTCTATGCCGGCTCTTCAGCCTCAGGTCTCGATACCTTCTTTTGTATGTTTAGCACCCTCGTTAGGTAGACGTATATTTATACTGACTATATCTCCTCTCAGCCAATATTAGATCTCGACGGACTTGATTCCGAAGACATCCTAACAGCAACAGAACCATACCTAGATGCTTTATTCTCTCCTGAGGTACAGGACCTCCCAGCGCTACCGTCACCCCCCAAAGACAATCCTATCTTCTTCAACCCTAGAAGCGCCTCTCTTTGGTCACAACTCGCAGCACCGCCGCCCCTTCAGCCTCCAGATTGGATCCGGTCTCGTATACGACGACTGTTTTTAGTATCACTTGGTGTGCCGGTGGATCTGGATGAAATACTACCAGCTTCCAAGCAAAAGAAACTTGTCCTCCCTTCTCTTCATCATATCACCTCCAACGGTTCCCTACGTACATCGTCAGACTCTCGCTCTGTGTCCAGGCTCAGAAAACCAGACGCCGATAACACCTCCTCGGTCTCCGTAGATTCTCAAGGCAAGGAGAAGCCGAGGTCGGCTTCTACACGGCGAAAAGGACAGCCCGAAGCACCCGACTTGGATCTCGTCTCTGCGAAGCAGCTTTGCATGACGACAGAGGAGGCTTTGGGCGGTATGACCGACAAGGAGCTCCAACAGCATGTGAAGAAGTTACAAGACATGGAAGTCACAGCAAACCAGGTGCTCGAGTACTGGAAGAAGCGCACCGATGAGAAGATTGGGGACAGGGAGGCGTTCGAGGGGGTCATAGAAAATCTTGTTAAACACGCACGAAAAACTAGGAAATGAGAAGCTCAATACATAATAATTCTAAGGGCTTCTACGATGATCACGGGCCCTCTGCGAGGTGACTATGCTTGACTCTTGGTGGTTGTCGCCTTATACACAGCTTGAGTATACATTTTGCTCCCACTTAGGCTCTTCCGGGTACGATCAAGACATGAGATTACATGTTTGCCACCTAGGTACTCTACTGCCGTCCGTACGTATATCAAGGTTTCTTCGATAAAGAGCGAAGGAAATCTACCTTGCGATAGCACGCGATTGACAAGCTAGCCTCCTTCCTAAGTAAAATTTACGTAGATCAAGCCAGATAGACCAAGATCGCAATCATGGGCTGACTCAGGCTGGACGTTACGATGTTAAACAGATGTCCGAGTATTCATAGTTACACAGCCAGTTACAGTAAATCTAATGATGTTTATTCCATTATCTAGACGAGTGCGACTAGAGTCTCCGATTTCTACAAGAGAATATCAGAAGTTGAAGTATCCACTAGAATAGTTGCAGTTACTTTTCCTTCCTTTTTTCTCTGGCACAATCCGTCCAGGTACACAACCTCCCGAGAAGGTTTCCTCGTCGATCTCAGGTCCTTCATATCGAGGGTACTCGTATCCCCATGAAGTGCCTGAGGACTATGCTCCCGTCATCGTACCTCCATATCCAGGGGGGTACACAGTCATTTCTGTGCTCCTGACCCGACTCGAAACTTGTACCATGTCGAACACTTATTGTAATGTGGCTGGCACCAAGCCCGGACTTCACGATTCGGTAGGTTCCAGTGTGACACCGCTGTTTAAACGTGTTAGCTGAGTTGTCAGATGCAATGCAGTGTGATGAGAACTTACGCTGTGATGGTAGCCCATCCAATGAGACGCCAATGCTTCTCGATTCTTCGGGAAAGGGCGATCTTCTCTCCCAGATTCGTGCAAGCAGGGCTGGTCAACGACAGCTTAGCGGCATCCTGCTTGATGGCAGCGACCTTGGCACCAGTTGAGGTGGAACCGATGTTCACCATGAGGACCTCGTTCTTGGCTAGCTTGGCAACCTTGGCTTGCTTGCCATCTGCCGTTCGGACACCGAGAAGTCGCTTCAAGAGGTAGAAGTTCACCTCGATCTCACTATAGATCGCGGGAAGACGACCCTTGAGACCAAGAACGAAACCAACCAATCGATCAGCTCGGCAGAGAGTGGGGTCAATACGCGTGCCAACGCCGATAAGACCACCAGGAACGGCGTATTTCAGATCGTTGAATTCCGAGTTCAGAGAGACAATGCGACTGCAGATGGGTTTGCACTGAAGAGCACCCTTGTCATCTCGAGTCACAATACCAGGTCGGATCTCGATCTCGTCACCCAGCTTCAACACACCGTGTAGAATACTGCCACCTGCAACACCACCCTTCAAATCTTCAATTTCGGCACCGGGCTTGTTGACGTCGAAGGATCGAATGACCATCATGTGGGGTTCCTGGGTGAAATCTCGAAGGGGCACAGGGATGGTGTTTACAATAGCCTCGTTGATAGCATCGATATTGAACTTCAGCTGTGCGGAGATAGGGATGATAGGCGACTTGGCAGCGGGTGTTCCACGGACGAACTTCAGAATAGACTGGTAGTGTTGTTGAGCAGCTTCTTCTCGCATCAGATCGACCTTGTTCTGGAGAATGATGATCTTGTCTAGCTTCATGATCTCGATAGCCGCGAGATGCTCCGAAGTCTGAGGCTGGGGTACGGATTCGTTACCAGCAATCAACAAGAGGGCAGCGTCCATGACTGCGGCTCCAGACAACATAGTACTCATGAGAATATCGTGGCCGGGGCAATCCACAAAACTAGAAAATATTAGGACCGTAAGATATTCAACAAGGCATGATGTTGGACTTACGAGACATGGCGCAACAGTCTGTAAGTGCCACTGCATCCCTCGCGCTCACACGGGGGGTCTACCTCCTTCTCACTCTTGTAACTTCGGTAACAGCCAGGTCGGGGACACTCGAGATTGTCGCACTTGTAAATCTTGGCGTTCGCATATCCCAACTTGATAGTAATATTTCGGATCAGTTCATTCTTGAAACGAACGGTCTGGACACCCGAAATGGCCTTCACGACGGTGGACTTTCCGTGAGCGACGTGGCCGATGGTGCCAATGTTGATAGTGGCTTGTCGGGCGATAATCTCGGGAGTGAGTGGGTTTAGCGAGCCGAGATCAAGGTCTTTCGCATCTGTCTGAGGGGGTAGAGGAGGGCGCTGGACTGGAGCGGGAGCAACTAAGGGTGTCTTCTTCAGTGCTGACTTGAGAGGCTTCTGGTCTAGCTCATCAACGCCATCGTCAACGCCATCGTTGACAGACTCGTTGCCTGAATCCGACTCGGACTCGATGTCGTTGCCAAATTTGTCAGGCGCGGACATTTTGTTGGAATTCAGGATGAGTGTCTTATTCTCTTCTTATTTTTACCGGTGTACTTGTCTCGCTGATTTTTAGGTCGAAATAATTTGTGGCGGAGTGGATGTTTAGATGAAGATGAAAATAAAAGAGTTCACGAAATGACGTTTAACTTCCACCACCGAGTTTGCGATTTTTTCGAAAGTTGTGGTATGAGTCTTTCAGTTATGCTCCGATAAGATAAAGAATGAGGGGCAACCGAAGTTGTCAGGTATCAAGTACTTTTGTGCATGGCGGCTTAGGTAACAGCGAACATGGGAAGTCGCATGGGGTAGATTATATATCGGCTAACTGCATATACTTTTCAAGTTCATCACTCCTCTTATCGACTAAGCGCATCATCATATCGGGTCTAAATACTTTCAAAGAGGCTCTGCTCACCTTCAAAATTCAGGACAAGATCTATCATCTCCCACATAACTCGTCACTTTTATTCTGAAAGAAATCTTATTTCTATACATTAGGATAGAACAAAGTGGTTGGGCTTCTACCAAATGTCTTACGAAGAACGTGAACTGGCTGGTAACCCAAGGGCCAATCTAGCTCCCACGAAAGAGAACGCCTGATGAGTTGAAGGTGATGATACACCATCCAAATATTGGTGTGGTGTCAATATATCAATTATCAATATTACCACCTGCCACTGAGGTAAAATTACCCAATATTAGCTTCATTTACGAGTCGCGTATTCTGTCGAGAAGATTATTTCAATCATCATCGCTAAGCGAAGATTATTCTTGGATAATCTTCTCGACAAGGCTATCGCTTACATTCCTGGAGAGGCTATCATACACGCATTCGTGGAAAGCTATTATAATAGTCAACACAATGGCAACTTGTGCTCGCAGTCATGACTGCTCTTCTGCACGAGGGTATCAATATGCAGGCCTACTAAGATCTTTCATCCGGAATGGGTTACATGGCGTCTTGCTCATTCTATTCTAGCATTGAAAGAGATGTCAAGAATATACTAGTGAAGACATGGCCATCTCAGCCCATATGCCAGTATGACATTTTCACTGTTCAAAGTGTGTGGTTGAACATCATCCAAGTACGGCAACATTACTGCTTTCGATGCAGTCTATCCGTTAAATCGAACATTGTCTCATTGGCCATGGGCACAAGAGCGCTAAAAATAGTCTTCGAAAGCCTTGGCAGCACATTATGGTCTTGATTGTTAGGAGTTAAGTAATGCTACATTGGTGCCGTACTCGCCCGGGATTTAATCTCCCGACTTTTAACCGGTACTTCATTTGAGGTACGATGAGGCTTTAGAAACCCCTTAGTAGAATAATAAGTTAAATTAATTAATAGCTAACCCTTAAACCCTTACGTACCATGTGGCAATTAGCTATGTAACTATATCATACTTTATTGACGACTCAATCTATTGCCAGCTAATCATGGGACCATCATGGGCGAGAAGGCCTTCTTACAAAATCATCTTGATGAAGAATTCCGCGCATAGAAGTATGTATGCTAGGTTCTAATTATACCGTGCTCATAGGGCTTAGGCTAATAAAGCGGCGGTGGCTCAGGTTCTCATTAGGGCGGGTTACACCCATTACAACAATGACCACCCTCCCGATTATTTTCCTCTAAATACGCAGTCGAGCGATTTAATAGCCTTACCTAAAAATGGAACACGTACCACGGATTCATTATTATTGCATTTTGTCCGGTAGACAAGAGTGCTTTCGAGCACCGCTATCGGGATTTATTGAACCTCGAACCACTACCTGAATCATGGTCAGTAGAAATTCAAATTAATCAGGGCAGTCAGGGGTATTTCTACAAGGAATCCTGCCCAAGAGCTTCGCGGCCAAAAATGTGAGCGCGCGAATAGTGACACAGCAAACAGCTATGGGGAAGGCGGGACTCGAAGTCCGAATTGGGACCGGTTGTTCTGTTGAATAATGGTGGTGAAAGCTTACCGCCCAGGCACAACCTGATCCTGCATGGTGTCGTGCCGTATCACGTCTATTCAGCTTCTGATTGGCCACATGTTCTACCTTGCATCTGGCACGGGTCCTCCATGGGGGACCGTCTGCCTATCAAATCGGTAGATCGCCAACAGGGGTCGATGAAAATGCTGGGCAGATTCGCGCCGGCTAGGTCCCACGCGCCCAACCACAATCCATTATCCCCCGTCTTTGTGCTCGACTGGGAAGGGTCCCTGGTTCTGGTCTTTAACCTCATTCGTAGTTTTGCTATGTCGAATACACCCAATTAACGCCCCGCCCTGTATTCGACGGGCAGTTGGCTACTACGATGGCACAAGAGTACCTATTGCCGATTTCAAGAGGTGTACATACACCCATTACCAACCGTAACGATGTGGTGGTGTACCTAGGGTTTGATAGGCGAAGCTGGTCTTTCCTGCGAGTGACCCGTCTTACTATTATCTATATGCCTGTATTTGCGCAGGAACGCAAGTATCTTTAGTATGGATATACACTTTTTCACATTGTCCCCCCAACGGGAACCATAGCCCCCCTCTTCTCCCTCATATACTGTACTCTACCTTTTTCTCAATAACCTCTTACCAACTTCGCTGTTGTCTTTACATGTTTCCATTTGCGCGGAAATTGGTATCAGAAAATCTGTGACTTGCTTTAAATCAACCTTGACACGTTGAACTAGAAGTCCCGATAGAACCCAGCAAGTATCCGGCGCCAGACTACTGTCTCCGGGCGTCTATTTTCATAATCGTACAACTTGGATATTGGGGGTTTTCTCTAGCTGCCCTATCAGAGACTCCCATCCGGGGGAATCAACTACCCCCCGGTCCGCCGTGAGCGATCCCATTGCATCTTGGGTAGCCCCATTGACTGACTATCCCATGCAGAACATTCTCAGAAAAGGTCGAATAAGGTGGTAGCGTATCGAGGCGGCGCCTACTCAAAACCTCTTACCTCCCCCAGCTACCCATTTCGAGGATACTTCTCCTCTCGATAGCTGGTCTCTCATATTTCTTCCATCTCATATTGCTTCGTTCCTATCTTTGGGTTATATACAGACGGCCTCTATTCCTAAAGCCATCCTGCAGACATATAGTAGCCTGTGCGCATAGACTGAGTCTTTTTACCTTCTTTCGCTTTCCTTCTCTATATCACACTACGCCGCAATGGCGCCGCAAGACGATAGAAGGCGGCCTGCCGCCCTCAATTTGACTCCATCGCGGAAGTCGTCCACTGGCTCCTCATCCACATCGTCGCTTAAGCCACCGAGGACACCAAGATTTGCAGAAGCTACCACAGTTCACTCACCAGTAGATCAACGGAATATGCCATTTGGAAGAGACGATAGATCACAGGTAGCTCATGCCCAACCGGCCGATGTCGGGTTTGGATATATCAACGACGACGCAAGCAAAGAGCCAGTAAACATGCCGATGACGCCGGGGTCGCCTTTGAAGAGCGCCATGAAGGTTCCGGGTACACCGGCGAGGAAATTCGATAACCCCTTAAGCCCGACATTTAGGGAAGAGGATATCTTAGACAAGCGGGAGCTAGCGACCGAGAAGGAGCAGGAACGGGACTTGGTAGGCTACACCATGATAGAGTAATTGGGAGTATATCCTAACACATAACGCAGGGTATCAAGACAAAGGTGCGAATGGCTAAGTTCGCGCTTCGAGGCGTCAGCTTTAGCTGCAGCACCATCATCTTAGCCATGCTTTCTTCCTCCTTCGCCATCTTCCACGCAACCAGATCTCTACCGGCGCAGAACGGATTACCATCATGGTCAACCGGCACGAACACCTGGCCCCAGATCCTCGTATTGTGTGTTTCCTGCGTCAATCTCCTCATCTGCATCCTCATCTTCATCGGTTACTGTCGAGGTGGCCACCACCGAGCCGAAAAAGTCGGCGTCTACTACACGCTATTCGCAGTTGGCTGGTTTATCGTTTCCGTCATCCTATGGGCCGCCGCCGCAGGTGTCTTGCAATTCACGAGAAACAACAGCGGGAATCAGGATATGTGGGGGTGGTCGTGCGTCCAGAACCAGCGTTCCGAGCTCTTCTCGGATAAGGTCGACTACGAGCTCGTCTGCAGACTTCAGGTAGGCTTTTTACTCATGGAACGTCTTCTAGTCACACTGGAAAACTAACAATGCGCTCAGAACTGGGCCCTGATCTGCATCATTATCGAGATTGTGATCGATGTTATCACGATCATTCTGTACAGCGTCGTCTTCTACCGATACTACACTAAGCGACGCCTAGCCAAGTCGATGGACCTACGAGACCGCGCGCGATCCGACCTGTACCTGGCTCAACTACGCTCGCAATCCGCACCCAACACGCCCGGTTTCGGGCCTAAATCCCCATCGTTCTCGCAGTACGCCATGTCGCCGCGGTTCCCGCCATCGGCCTACAAGTCGCTCTCGGACATCGAGGAAGGGCAAGCACCCTCGTTCACCCCAGGCGCGCAGATCGTCGAGCCGCCGTCCGCGTTCGCAGCGCAGAGCAAGCCGGCCGACAACAAGCCGTTCAGGCTGCAGGCGCCGCCGCCCAAGGCGCCCTCCGCCACCCCCAAGCTGGGCTCGAGCGGTTTCAGGACGCCCACGTCCCCCAACGCGCCGGGGCCTAGTTCGAGCCCGAACGTGAACGAGCATGGCCCCGTCGCCCCCGGCGAGGTCCAGTACGACGCCGTGCCCATCCCTGGCGCGTACGCCGACGCGATGATGAAGAGCCCGCCGCCGGGCCAGACGAGTTTCGGGCACGCGCGATGAGGCGATGGTGCGGCTTTAGGAGGGGAAAAGACATTTATTTATTTATTTATTTACATATTGGATATAGCCTAATTTCTTTTGTTCAGCTGAGCTGGAAAATTGGTCAGCTTTGAGGAGGGTTGTTGGATTCACGCTGCTGTCTATGGATGAAATGCAAGAGGATTTAAGGAGCACGACGAAACTCAACTGACCCCAACCAACAACAACAACAACAACAGACTACGATGCGGCGTTCACGAGGTTATATGAATCGGGGGAGGGGGTGTATTTATTTTTGGACACTTGGCGAAACTCAGGATATACCTCGCGGATGGAACGAACGCTCTTACATAACCTTTACTATAATATCCCGATACTATATCTGTATCTGTATAGCAACCTTTTTTTTTCTGCAGCGAGATATATCTGTTTAGTGCTCTGTTGGTGCTTCTGCTAGTTAAGTGCTTACCTCTATTCTACTAGACATGATCTGTGTCCACGGACCGGCCCGTCGATATGAACACCCTGAAGTAGATATGTGTGACGGTCAAGATGTCTGGGTACCTAGGTAGGGAGGCAAGTAAGGGGTATAATTACGAGTAAGTGTTCGTGTTGATGTGTAGTGATGAAATCCCCTCGAGATGGTGCCGAGGCGACTGTGGCTGCTCCCGACAGAGATACGATCACAAGGCTAGGGAGGATTGTTTGTTGACACCGGAATTTTACGTATGTACTCCTAGCTTGATGGAACGGTATTTTGAGGCTGAAGTCATAGGAACACGACAGCCGCCTCTTCCGAAGGCGCAGTTTGTTGATGGATGAGGGCAAACGAGGGCCTCCAATGATCAATTTAGTTTGTTGGTATCCTCACCTATGTACACCGAACTTGTTTATGGTGATGCCACATTAATGGGTGGTGTTCATTTTCGATGAAACACTATTATGTGGCTGCAGCGGTTGTGTCCATGGTCTTTCGCTTATCAATCGGCCTGGATCCTCTGACCAATTCTTCAATACTTGAAGAGAAATATGTGCATGTGCATATGGGGGCTGGTTCCAGAACTCCCCCATGCTGTCATCACATATCATATTATAATCCCATAAAAGAATGGCTATGAACGAGGCTGTGAAGGTGGTAATGGAGTGAAGCTATCACCAACCTATTTCACCTTCTCAGCTGGTCGACAGCTGAAGCCAGCTGTGCAGCATTATCGGCTGATGGTGGGCCGTTCGTAAAGCTTTCCTAATAAGCAGAAGCTCCATCGTCAAGCTTTGCTCTATTCACCTAAAAAGTAAAGTCACGGTTTGATTATTATTGCGGCGCATAATAAAGCCTCGAGCATAACAGCAACAACAGGATTGCATGTCAATCCCAGAGCTTCAACGAAACAGGAACAGCCCTCCCCCAATCTCGTGGTATCCAATGACGGGTAACACGGCTCATAGTCGGCGGCTGCTCATGCGGCCTGTGTCGCCCTTCCAGTTTCGAACACCATCCTTTACATCATCATCGTCATCATCATCATCGCTGCGAAGTTACAGCACACAGCCCCCGAAAGGCTCTAACAACGCCGTCAAGTTTTGGCCTTTCGCAGTCATCATTGGCCTCGGAACTGCAGGTTACGTCTTTTTAGTTAGGGCGAAAGCGGAGAGCAGGTGAGTTCTTTCCACTCTCAGATATGGGATCAGAGTTATGTGTATTGTGTGAGGACATAAGGTGATTAACAGAATATTCATAGGAATGCGCAAATAAAGAAATTACAATAACCTTCGCCGGCATTTATGTCGTTGGCATTGTTCTTGGACCGACTGAATGTTGTGTATTATATGCCGATTCTTCAGATACCAAGGAAAAGCTCTTCGTTGTAACATCAATTGAGTGTATTCACAATCACCAACCCCTTACTACACTTGTAGTCATCGAAATTCTCTCATGGCATATGAATAATGATTGGACCCAATGCAATGCCTTCTTTTAGTCATTTACATACGAACCCTTCATTGACTTCGAGCTTATGAGGAAGGATATTCCTTTATCCAGTAGCAACGGGCTACCTCGGTAACGAAGGTTCATTCAATCGAAGTTGTAATCGATAACGGGTAGTAATCTTCCAAGGTTCCAAGGTTTTACAAGGAACCTTAAGGAGGGGCTCGCATAAAGTTATCAAACCCCTTGTCTAAAGCTAGCAAAGTGCGGGACAGTAGCAAGAAATTAAGTGTAACATCTGAATTCAACCAACTAAACCCTCGTCAGTAAACAAATCAACCTTGACTTCCCCTCTCCCCTATTGTTATTGCTCCTCAAAGCCGATTCCGCTTCTACTCGTCCTAGAAATATCATCTTTCCGAGAAGAACCTATCGAGAGCCAGTCGAAAGACAGATCCCTCCTTAAGACCGGTCGATCAGTCATCGTTTTACCTTCGTTGCTCAAAGCAAAAAGACTCGACTCGGCAAACACAAACCACGTCATCATCCCTCGACAAACAGTCAAAAAGAGAACGAGTCCAAGAAACAACAACAACAACATCCGAAAATGTCCACCATCGACAACCTCAAAGACCGCACCACCCCCGTCTTCTCCCAAGACGACGTAACCGTCATCTTCGTGCTAGGCGGCCCCGGCGCCGGCAAGGGCACGCAGTGCGAGCGGCTCGTCTCGCAGTACGGGTTCGCGCACCTGTCGGCCGGCGACCTCCTGCGGGCGGAGCAGAACCGGCCGAACTCCGAGTTCGGCGAGCTGATCCGGACGCACATCCGCAACGGCACCATCGTGCCGATGGAAGTGACCATCGCGCTGCTCGAAGCGAGCATGCGGGGCGTCCTCGGCGGCGCCGGCAGCGGGAAGGGCAGGTTCCTCATCGACGGGTTCCCGCGGAAGCTGGACCAGGCGCACAAGTTCGAGGAGGCCGTCGTCCCGGCCCGCTTCGTCCTCTTCTTCGACTGCCCCGAGGCCGAGATGGAGAAGCGCCTGCTCGAGCGCGGCAAGACCTCTGGCCGCGAGGACGACAACGCCGACAGCATCCGCAAGCGCTTCCGCACCTTCCTCGACACCAGCATGCCCGTCGTCGACTACTTCGAGGCCCAGCACCGCGTCGTCAAGGTCGACGCCCGCCCCGATCCCGACCAGGTCTTCAAGGCCACCCAGGCGGAGCTCGAGAAGCGCCTCGGCGCCGCCTTTCAGCGCTCCTAGAGGGGGTGGTGTCTGGTTACGCAGCTGTTCGGGCGAGCGGTCGGGCTATTAAAGAAAGGGGGGGAGTAAAGAAAGAATGGGGGGGGGGGGGGGGGGCGGGTTTAGATTTGGTTTTCACAAATCCCAAAGAGTTACCAGAAAAAGGCCGGACAAAGTGGAGGTAGGTCGAAACACGAACACGTAAAAAGA